>JAKSZP010007126.1:0-59032 GCA_022478985.1 Massospora cicadina | reverse complement strand
TGGGGTCTACTCTTCCCTTCCCATTCGAGTTAGGAAGCTTATTTTATCAGCCCAAGCTGTGGCTTTAGATAACAACGCATATGATATGCTCATCGGCACTCAGTTTATGGTTGAGTATGAAGGAATAATCAACCTGAAGCAAGTTTACCTCTAATTGCTCAACTATGAAGTCCCGCTAGTCTTATCTAATAAAGAGTCAAATAAGCAAAAATATTCTTGCTTTGTTGAATACCCCTACGCTACAATACCTTTAACTTATACCACTTCCGGGCTTCAAACAAAAAAATTGCCTAATTCAGTGGATGCTAGGGAGGGTATCCCTTTTTATGCTGCAGATGAGGTCATGATTAAGCTTGGTGAACAACGAGTGGTTGACACAAAAGTCACGCTACAAATCCACGTCACTGTTTATTGCACCTTGTATATATTGAGTGTGTCAGTCTCTTGGAGCCTTGGGTATTGCCTGGCATTCTCGACCCTGCTTATCAAAAGGCCCATTACCTTGCTACTGGGGAACCCCACCTCTAAGGACATAGTTGTAAAAAAACACCAGGAGACTGGCAGAGGCTTATTAGTCCCTGTGGAGGACATTGAACAAATTCACTTCATTGGCTTTACGGTAGATATGGGCCTACCAACGGATAACCTGGTATGTACCCTTACCCAACGTCCATATCTCAGACGAGCTGACCCCAGAGATCTAGAAATCGTTCATACTTTTCTTGATGATTCTAGTGCATAATTTCCAAATCCAATACTGATTATGGCCACCTGAAGGGTTGGTGCCACTCCATTGATGTGGATAATGCCCATACCATCTGGTCAAAACCTTATTGCAAAAAAGTGAAATAACAGCAAATGAGGACAGAGCTTCAGAAGTTACTCAATGCAGAGTTGTTAGTTCCCTCACAAAACCCCTGGTCTTCCCCTTTCTTATTAATAAAAAAGAAGAATGGAGGACACTGGATAGTCATGAATTACCGCAGGTTAAATAGCCTCACAAAAAAGGATAGCTATCCTCTTCCTCATATTAATGACTTTGGCCCAACTCTCAGGCTCTAATTTCTTTTCTGCCATGGACTTAACTAGCGGCTATTGGCAAATGAACCATTCACGTCAAGTTCAGGTGAAATGCGCTCTTATCTTTAGTCAATGTCTCTTCCAACCCACACGATTACCTCAAGGGTTGTGCAACGCACCTGCCTCTTTCCAGCATGCAATGGATTAAATTTTATGGGACCTCAAGTTGACTTGCGTCATCGTCTATATTGATGACATCATGGTATTTTCAAAAACCTTCAACGAAAATCTTAATCACTTGAAAGAGGTGTTTCAACGATTACATAAGTCTATTATTAAGTTGAAGCCCTCGAAGTGTACCTTCTTCCAAAGGAAACTCGATTTCCTTGGTCATTATTTTTTTCAAAAAGGAATTCAACCCATGCAGGACAAATTCAAAGCTATCTCAAAGATGCAGGCCCCTAAAAATCTAAAGGATATTCAGCTATTTCTAGGGATGATGGGTTATTACCATCATTTCATCCCTAAGTTCGCTCAACTCAGTGAGCCCCTTGTCCGACTACTAACCAAGAATATCCCTTTCTATTGGGGTGCTGAACAAAAAGCTGCTTTTGAGACGATGAAGCAACTACTGCAGCAACGTCCTATCCTACATCATCCAGATTATAATGAACTTTTCATCTTGTCCCTGACGCCTCAGACTATGCCTTTTGGGCCATCTTAGTCTAATTGGATGAACATGGTGTGTATCATCCTGTATCCTATTTTAGTATTATGCTGTCAAAAGTGGAACGCAACTACAGTGTAACTAAGAAGGATTGTCTTGCTGTTCTGTTGGCTGTAAAGCACTAACGCCCTTTTATCTAAGGAACCACCTTCACTGTAGTTACTGACCACGCATCTCTAAAGTGCTTAAGAACATGAAGAATCCTACTGAGCAACTAGCTCGCTGGGCTCTAAAGCTCCAGCTTTATGACATGAAGATCAAACACTGTGCTGGAACCTGTCACTTGAATGTTGATAGGTTGACTTAGCTACCAGTCCTTCACTTGGATAATAGTGAGACAGAGAAATTACATGACCCTTTAATGACCCCCAGTGAATGGGAGGATGAGAATAATCCTGATCAAAGGATGTTATCCTGGCACTCCTGTACCACTAAAGTTGAAGATGGGAAGTTGTAAAAGCAGGTGAGGACTAAATGTCTACCTTACCTTCAACCCTTGGAACGTGTACCTACTATCTTAAAAGCATATTCTCCATAGGTCATGGAGGGGCAAGGAAAACCTATGATTGTATTAAGGATCAGTTTTACTGGGATGGAATGATGGAAGCCAACATTGATGTTTTGGAAGCCTGCCTTACTTGTAAGAAGCAATCTGGATTCAAGTCTAGATACCAATATCAACCAACTACCCCGCAACTATTCCATACTTTCAGCTTAGATGTAATAGGTCCCCTTCCTCAGTCTACTAGTGGAAAAAGATTTATCCTAGTAGCTATTGACCACAACGCTAAGTGGTTTAAAGCAGTGGCTCTTCCTGCTCAAAAAGCTAAGGCCACCGCCACCTTTTTAGATCAGCACACCTTCACTCGTCATGGTTGCCCCCACATACTACTCTGCGATAATGGCAAGAACTTCACCTCCATAGTAGTCAAAAATCTGGCTACTTCCATGGGAGCACAACAACTTTTCTCAGCTCCGTATAACACATCCACAAATGGGACTGTGGAAAAAGTAAATGGAACCTTAGTTTCCATACTTCACAAACTGGCCTCTTCTGATCCAATTCACTGGGATCAATATTTACCTAGTGATCTTATGGCATACTGGATTAGCTATCATCATATTTTAAAAATGTCTCCATTCCATGTCTTGTATGGGTGGGAACCAGGCATAACTGCTCTCTTAGCTAAGGATATATTCTATTCTAAAGTTGAGGAATCAGAGAAAGTTATATGGAGATTGGCTCAACGCATAACTCAACTCCAATCCAAAGCTATGACTAATTTATTAAAACAGTAACAAAAGAAGGGCAGGCTACAAATGAGTCCCAAACCCCTACCCACTTTCCAAGCTTCTACCTGGTGTTGTACTACCATAACAACATCACCCATAAAGCAATAAACTTTGAAAAAACTGGGAGGGTCCTTTTACCATTATCTAAAAGAGAGGAAATGAGTACTCTATCAATAATCTAGCTACTGGTATCACTATTAATCATGAGCATGGCCGTTTCCTTCAGCCCTACTTGCCCCCTAACATTCTTGAGGGGATGATGTCAGACATTTACCTCTGCAGTCTAAAAATAAAATGCTGTAGGCCAAGTTCTGCTGAAAAAGGGTAATTTTGGCCATTTGCAATTTCCTGATGTCATTAAAAGTTCATTTACTAAAAATAAAAGTGAAAAAGTCGAGGAAAACGACCAAAGGTCCCTGGACAATTCTCAGTGGAACCCCAGTAATTGGGAACACCAGTTAAAACATGTATGGGCACTAGCAGTAAAATTGGCTGGTCAGATTACTCTGACCTCACCACAGACCTTGAGGAATCATTGGAAGGCACTCCCCCAACCCCAACAAAGTCCTTCAATGCACCTGCGCGGAACCCCCCTTTTATAGGCTTAACAAGGTCCCCCAAGGTGCAATAAATTTCTCAGGTGGTGATTGGCTTATATTTATAAAATATTACTTCATGAGTATGTTTGGCCCAATCAGAATTCCTCTTCCTTTGTTCTTCTACCCTGAAGTGAGTTCACAAAATATGATACGCTCTTCCTGCATATTTCCTAATTTGGACTAGGTTTAGCTATTAAACATATTCTGACTTCCACCTCAACCCTCAAAGTTATTTTAAATACTAGATAGTCTGAGGTTGAGGATCATCATTTTTTTTCTTTACTGCACAAGTAATAAAAAACATATAAAATTCTTATTTTTATCAGCGCTTTTTATTATAAATTACTTTATTGTGAAATATTTTTGAAAACCTGCTGACGGAATGCACCAGCGAGCAAAAATAAGCTGGTTACCACAAAATGCTACAATTGCACTTGAATGGGCACGCTGAGCTATTAAATTGATGCTGAACTTGAGTGTTAAAACACAATTTCTCCCCCAAGGAGGCGCTACTAAGGATTAAAGCCAGTTTAAAGACTACTTAATTATTGCACTGGACATATATTCAGGTCTCTCCCACTCTTGCATTTAACTTACTAAAAATGGATGGACAAAAGAGAAGGCAGTAGAATGAGGACCCTTACAGGACTTTTTACCAGACAACGCTTTCAATTGGAGTGTGAACTACTTTACCCTAGCTGAAATGATGTACTGTATCTACAATGAAACCAGCACTATATGAGTCTGAGATTGGATAAGTCTTTGTGTAACCAAGAAAATCTCAAGACCTTATGCAGTTGCACCTTCTTTTTAAATAAGAAGGTATTCTAGAAATCATGCTCCCCTGGCCAAAGCGGTGTACTGAGGTACATCAGGACACACCTGTCACAGCTAGTGACATATTTCCTGGAATTACTCGCCCTTCTAAAGCCAAGTCCAACAATCCCTTGGGGGAAGAGACCAGAACCCCTTAAGGGTCACCAATGACCTATCTAAGGTCATTAACAAAAAATTGGTTTTTGCTTTGCCAGCCAGAGCTGAGGAAAACGGATTAAATGAGGCAAAAGCCCAGGCGGGAATCAAACTTAACACCCAGAAAATCATAAGATATGAGGTTACAAAATCTGGCCAGATTTGAAAAATTTTGATTTTGGTGAAAAATGACGAATTTGTAGCTCATATCAGATTCAAACAACCACTGGAATCTTTGTGAAGCAACCACCTATAAATTAAGTCCCAAGATGAAAAAGGCTTTGCTTTTCTCAGATATTCTGATTACCCTAAGAAAGTATAGGAATTTTTGGGCCAATTTCCTGTATAACTTTAGTTTTTTTGAACAAAAAAACTATACTTCTCCCAAAATCTTTGATGGCTGGAGTTCGTTTTCTGATCTGTTTTGCCCCCCCCTGTTGTACGTGAGCCCTCCACCCACTCCGCCACCTATTCCGCCAGCTCCGCCTCCTCCTATTTTTCTGGCCTTTGCCTTGGATCTTACGCCACCCTTCCCAGCTCCCAGGGCCTCTTGTCCCTGATGGTTGTGGCCAGTTTGGTGTGCGTTTTGCTCCAAAGATTTATGTGGAAACACAATACTGACCATTTAGGACGTCTCTTTGTTTTGTAAGGTCACTTGGCCTTGTTGTATCACCTTTAACCTGTGTCTTTCCCTCCAGCGACCTCCTGCGTTCCACTTTCCCTGACATTATCTGAGAAAAGCCTGGATTTTTTTGTGAGTTTCTTTTACTGTTGGGCGGCTAGAGTTAGTCAATTCTCACAGAGTAGTCACCCTTTGAAGCGGCCCACTGGGCTGGTACTTTAGTATCCCTTCTGGCCTTGGTTGGTGCCTCCCTCAAAGGGTGTGCTGAGGGTGTTGCGCGGCTCCCCTCACTCAAGACGCTCATAAAGTGTGTAGTACCTGCCACTACCGGTCTCACTCTCCACTTTTCACGTGATTCCAAATTTAAATATGAGATATCAACACGTTGTCCAGCCTTAGGGCCCGCCTGAAGTCTCAAGGCAAGGACTTAGCTGACGTCTCCTCCTCCAGCTGCCAAACCGTGAGATTTTAGAGGGAGCTCACCAAGGGTTACTCTCCACGGGTGAATTTGATAGGTCCCTCTTGGAATCTCTCCCAGCATTCGAAACCTTTGTCAAGCCATGCAAGTATCCCCCTGCTATCTTTGAAGACTATAAATCCTTTGTACACTTGTCCCAAGGAGACCTCACTACATCTCAATACTTGCGTATGTTTCAAGAGCGAGCATCAAGGTTGGAATCTCTTGAACAGAAAATAAATGGCCCTTCTCCATAAGTCTCTAGATAATGCTGGTGCTTCCCTTGGCATATGGGACATCCTCCACCCTCCTTGTCTGGAACATGCTCCATCATTGAATACCTGTTGTCTATCAGCCTCTGTGCTATCAAATTTAAATTGTACCGCTGAACTTCAGATCCTAGAACTAGACGACTTCACCACTTTGGGGCATCAACATGTTTCCAATCCAGTGGTGACATATCCAGCTGAGACACTGGCATTTATGGATAATTCCAGTCTGATTCTAGAATGCCTTACTTCCGTACTCTCCTAACACCACTTATAGCCAAAAAAGTAAGCTCACTGGAAGGTATGACTGAAACCTCAGTCATAGGTGGGAAACCCTCACTACTAGCCCTGCACCGCCACACTCCACGGAGTACCCCTCACTTTTGTCCTCAAAAGTAGAGGGGGTTAATAGGTCTAACCCATTTGATTCAAAGCATTCACTTCCTCCAGGGTATGCACCTGCCTTTGCCGTTTTGGAACCTATTCCTTCTGTTTAACCTGTCATCCAAGTTGGCCCAGTTGAACAACTCTTTCCTATCACTCCAGATTCACCTCTTGTAATGGACTCCATCCAGAAACGATTAGAGATTTATGAGAGGATGATCTAAGAAGAAATAGCCGTGGCTGACCCCACCAAAAGCTTGGCTGTCCTGACTGGTGCAGTCTCATGTGATAAAGATCTTCCTCCTCTGAACATAGAGTATTATGCTACCCCACACCATTTAAATCCCGAAGACAGTTTCATTGCAATTTGAAGTCATACGGGGAAAAGTTTTAGGGGATAATCCACAATATACGTCTCCCTATGGGCTTGGAGCCATCCTGTCATTCCTTGGCTCTGAGGGAGATAAACCCTCCTCTGCTTACTTCTTGTTCATGGCTACTTTTTCTTCTGCAGGGAAGAGCTTTCAAGAACTCTCTTTGGTGGACACTGGTGCAACTGAAAACTTTATCCGCCAAGAGTTGCCAGAGGCCCTGGAGCTACCTCTGGGAGTTGGTCAGTTTGTGAAGGGTAATGTATCTCAAACCATATAAGTTATTGTGTGTTAAAACCTGTTCCTTTCATTTCAGATGTTAGATACTTTGTTGAGAGCTTCTGCTCGATAAAGAACCTCCTATACCCTGTTATTTTAAGAATTGGCTGGTGGCGCCGATTAGACATCGCCATTAACCTCCTGGACTCTACCATTCATGCACAATTTCCTGGTGGAGTCACGATTACCATTCCATGATTAGATGAGAGCGCCACAGTGCTCCCCAGAAGGTGGAGCCACTTTCCTAAGGTTGCCTAGCCTCTATTCAACCTACTGACTCCCTGACCCCAACACTAACTCTGCCAGAATGCATCCTTGGAATGCTGATCTGTTTGATCCCGCAAAGGCCCGTCCACTCCCTGAGCACATCAAATTTGACTTTGAGTTTAAGTTGACCGTGCATCTCGTCAAAATATCCTCTCCAATTTATCCCTTTTCCCTGAGAGAGGAGGCTGCCTTGGACATTTGGCTAGACGACATGTTCTCTAAGAATCAAAACTTTAAGAAATTTTCGCCTGTGTGCTCCCCCCTCCTGTTTTTAGAGAAGTCTGATGGCTCACTTCGTCCCTGCATTAATTATGGCAATCTGAACAGCGTAACAGTGCCTGACCCCATCCGCTCCCTCTGGAGCAACAGATTGCCCGCTACGTGGAGAAGGCTAGGGTGTTCAGCAAGATTGACTGTCTCAACGCTTCTAACCAAATATGCATTAAAGAAGGCCAGGAGTGGTTGACCGCTTTTCGCACTCAGAATGTATCTACCAGTTCAGGGTTATGCCGTTTGGTTTGAAGAACGCTCCCGCCTTCTTTCAGAGGCTCATTGATGCTATCTTGGGAGACCTTATGGGTACTTGCGCAATTGCATACATGGATGACATACTGGTCTTTTCCCCAGATGCAGAATATCATGCCGTTACCTTGTGTCTGTCATGGAGAGACTTTCACAGGCAAACCTTTAAATTAAGGCTAGCAAGTGTGAGTTCTTCCAGACCAAGGTTGAGTTCTTAGGAAACATTATTTTCTTCCATGGTCACATTATTTCTCCATATAAGGAAGCAGCTATCCGCGATTGGGTTACCCCCATCTCTCACAGAGTTACGCAGCTTCCTTAGACATGTAAATTCTTCAAGAAGTTCACTCCCCAGCTCTCAGAAGTTGCCGCTCCTCTCTACACCGATTCAGGGATGAATATTTTTAGTTGGACCAATGAATGCAACGCTGCATTCCACGCCGTCAAGTCCATACTATTGTCCAGCTTGGTGTTGGTACATGCAGACCCCAGCTGCCCTTTTATTGTCGCTACTTATGCTTCCAACTTTGCGGTGGGAGCTGCTCTGCTACAAGAGGGGGAGGATGGAGTGGATCGGCCTGTTGCTTATTTAAGAAAATGACCCTGGAGCAGCTCAACTATTCAATATATGATATTAAACTCCTTGCTATTGTTGAGGCATTACACACTGGCGTCACCATTTGCATGGATCTAAGTGGCCATTTACTATCCGTACTGAACAAAAGGCATTGATGTACTACTGCGCCCCCCAGAAGCTATCCCCTCGCCAGTACTGGTGGCTAGAAATCCTTTCAATGTTTGACTTCAATTATGACATTATAATGGGCACCCAGAACATGTTACCTGATGCTCTATCCTGAAACCCTTCCCTAGCACCTGGCCAGCACTAGTTAACGCCCACAATACCCAGGTGTTGATTAAGCTGGAATAGGTGAAGGAGAGCCCACTGTCTAACCCCCCACTCTGCTTATGATAGAACCTTTCGAAGGTGATGCTGACACCCCTTCCCATATTAGGTTGTCCCAACTTCTGTCAGCTGACTATAATAAGATTAAGCAGTCCTGCTATAGAAATGGCGAATCCCTGGACAAAGGCTACCAGTTGATGGATGAGGTCATCCTCCATCAGGGCAAGTGGTGGGTACCTCCTGGACCCCTGCGTGAGAAAGTGATCTGTGAAACTCATGACCAACCAACTGCTGGCCACCCTGGTAAGGACAAGACGCTTGAGGAGTACGCCGCTCCTACAGTTGGAAAGGTATTGCCACTGATGTGGCAAAATTTACAAAGTCCTGCTTGACGTGCAACCGGTCAAAGACAAGCCGCTTGAAGAGTGCTGGATTGCTTGTTCCCCTTCAAGCTGCTGAGGGCCCTTGGACATCAGTATCTGTCAATTTTATTGTAGAACTTCCCTTGCCCCAGGGTTATAATGCAGTAATTGTTGTAATGGACCGTTTCACAAAGATGGACCACTTCATCACCTGTAAAACCACCATTACTTCTGTTGAGACAGCCCGCCTCTTTGTAGATCACATCTTTTGCTTACATGGCCTCCTCAAGGAGATTATCAGTGATTGGGGCCCACAATTTACCGCTCAGTTCTGGGACACCCTGCTTTCCATCCTCAGCATCCGCCCCTGCCGCTCCACAGCCTTCCACCACCAGTCAGATAGACGGACTGAGATGATGAACCAAGGTTTGGTGCAATTCTCACGTAATTATTCTAATGCTGAACAGAACAATTAGTCCTCTCACCTCCCACTAGCGCAATACACTTATAATAACCTTAACCCATGCCTCTAAAGGCACTACCCCCTTCTTTTCAAATTATGATTACAACCCCGACTTCAACCTAAATCCACAGATTGAGCCCACCATCATCGCTGCCAATGAACGCGCTAAAGAGCTCAGCGACATACATCAGGCAGTGAAGGACCATCTCGTTGATGCTGTGAGAATCTACAAAAGCATATACTTATTGAAAGCGCCGTGAAGGACATGAGTATAAGCCTGGTGACTTGATCATGGTCAACGCCAAGAATCTCCAAATGAAGCAACCCTGCTGAAAGTTAGGTTGCAAACGTGTTGGACCCTTCAAGATCCTCAAGAAAGTTGGCACATCAGCTTACCAGGTTGACTTACCCCCATCAATCAAAGTGTTCAGCACCTTACATGATTTCCTCCTGACCCCCTTTAATGGCCCATGCCACCTCACCCAGATCCCGTGATAGTGGATGGTGAACCCCAATATGAGATTGATGTCATTCTTGTTTCTCAAATATCCTGACGCCGCATGCATTACTTGGTGTCCTAGAAAAGATATGATGAGATAGAGAACAGCTGGGTATCTTTTTGGGACATGAGCAATGCTAGGACATTATTAATGACTTTCACTCTAGATTCCCAGATGCCACAGGGCCTGCCACCCAATCCTCTATAGCTGCTATGAATCTACCCACTCCCCACAAGGACTTTGCCTTGGCCAATGTCCCCTCAGGTGGTGTAGAACTTTGCCAAAGAGCGGAGGTTGATGTCACAGCTAGTGATATACTACTGGAAATAACCGCCCTTCTAAAGCCAAGTCCAACAATCCCTTGGGGCAGAGACCAGAACCCCTAAGGGTCACCAGTGACCTATCTAAGATCATTAACAAAAAATTGGTTTTTGCTTTGCCAGCCAGAGCTGAGGAAAACGGATTAAATAAGGCAAAAGCCCAGGCGGGAATCAAACTTAACACCCAGAAAATCATAAAGATATGAGGTTACAAAATCTGGCCAGAAAAAATAAATTTTGATTTTGTTGAAAGATGAGGAATTTGTAGCTCATATTAGATTCAAACAACCCACTGGAATCTTTGCGAAGCAACCACCTATAAATTAAGTCCCTAAGATGAAAAAGGCTTTGCTTTTCTCAGATATTCTGATCACCCTAAGAAAGTATAGGAATTTTTGGGCCAATTTCCTGTATAACTTTAGTTTTCTTGAACAAAAAAACTATACTTCTATCTAAAATCTTTGATGGCTGGAGTTCATTTTCTGATCTGGTTTGCCCCCCCTGTTGTACGTGAGCCCTCCACCCACTCCGCCACCTATTCCGCCAGCTCCGCCTCCTCCTATTTTTCTGGCCTTTGCCTTGGATCTTACGCCACCCTTCCCAGCTCCCAGTGCCACTTGTCCCTGATAGTTGTGGCCAGTTTGGTGTGCATTTTTCTCCAATGATTTATGTGGAAACACCTTACTGACCGTTTAAAACGTCTCTTTGTTTTGTTGGATCACATGGCCTTTTTGTATCACCTTTGGCCTGTGTCTTTTCCTCCAGCGACCTCCTGAGCTCCAGTTTCACTGACAACACCCCCCAAAGATGCCCATGCCTGGATAAAAAATGAGATCTCACCCCAGGCATTGGCAACAATGCGTGGGGTATGACCCCTAAAATCAGATGGGCATGGCTTCATATGCGCATTTTGGTTAAAGTAATTTATAAATATAAGCAGTCATTAACCCAAACCCTCCCTTGTGGCCCCTTATGCCGCAAATTACTTTCCTCCATCAATAGCCTTCCAAGAATGCAAAGCTGAGGCACCTGTAAAAATAGCATGCCTGTTTACTAACATTAGTTGGGCTTAGTGTGACTGTGAAGAACTAAATCCTGCTGAATTTACTATGCTCAGTATCCTCTTAAAATACTACACTTTGTCGTGTGGACCAAAACCAACCCTTAATGGTATTGGCTCAATTTATTCAACTCAAAAGCACAAGGATAGACCTTAAAATTGGCACAGCAATGGCCCACTATATTTGTAAAAGTTACATCCATATACAGAAAACCAAGGCCTTTTTAAACCGCGGCTTCAGCATTGATATATCAATTAGATGGATAATGATGAGGAAAACGCCTGCCAAGACCATAAGAACTCTTATAAAACAGATTATAAAGCGCTGTAGCCACTCACCAAGATAAACCATCATGGAATGGCGCTGGTACTTATAATGACTTTAATAACACGTTTATCAGTGGCAGTTTTTATAAATGGCAAGTGCAAAAGTTGTAGCTCAAAAATGCCATTTTCATACATCTATAATAGGTCAAGGAGGATTAAATAGACCCTAATTTCTCAATCTATCAAAGGCTAGATAAAGTCTATCTAGCATCAATGACTACTAGAAGGTTCCAGAATACAGATACTTTGTCACGTTAAATTCTAGTAATCTTTATTTAAAATGGCCCAGGGAGGTAAGTATCATATATAAAGTTTCTTACCTGTAAGTGGAGGTGACCCACTATGCAAATCAAACAGCTATGTGAGTAATTTTAGAACTTTCTTATGCTCTTCAAAATGAAAATGAATCACAAAGAAAATCTGAACTGGCTATCTTACTATGATTTGGTTTGAAAATTTTGGCAAGCTAATGTTGGCTTTATTGTCAAATTCTTACACCTTTAACAGTGTAGGCACGTATTAAGCTGTGGCTTGAAAAACAAATAAGCTAACCCTTTTCAATACATCCACATCATATGCTTCCATTGTTATATTTATTTCAAGCAGGAGGAAGGAAAAAAGTATGCTGGTTCTGCTTCTAAACAGAGCATTCAATGTCCAAATGCTATCAAAAAAAGAAGAAATTGATTCATTAATAAATTATGATCCGATTGGACTGATCATAAAAGGCAGTTAAACCTTCCTCCAGCTCAAGGCCACGGATTGGCTTCTACAAAAGCTTACAGATATTGTGTAACTGAAGCTCAAACAATAAAAGTTTAAACGATGCTACAATGAGGTATGGGAACAAAAAATGGCAAAGGGAATTGAGGCTGAGATAAACTCTTCATATACCCAAATCTGGAAGCATAACAATGGAAGATAGAGCGAGCCTAAGCCCAAAGCCTACAACCTACCCAAATAGAGTGGGTAAAGAAAGAAATGAGCGCTGGCAAAAGGTGAAACCAAGATAGTGCACAAGAAAACTGAAAAAGACAAATACTAATAAGAAAATGGCATCCAACACCATAAAGCTAACCATATGTTCACCCAAAAAATTTTGAATAATAAAAACAAGGGCAAATGTACTAATCTGATAGGAAATAAACACCAACATTAAAAGTATATAGCAATTGTTGCCAAACCTGCCGTTTAACCCCCATTAAAAACAACAGCTAAGAATTGTGCTAAACTGACCCTCACTTGATAAACAAAGAAACATATTTGATGATAGAGTCTCCAATGTACAAAAAGGTTGGTGACAAAATCCCTGTCCTAAAAACCCAACCTACAAATTGCCTCTGACCCTCGACCTTCTTTAGCACATAGTGTTAAAAACAAACCTCCATCTGTGACTAGATTTACAACACAAAAATCCTCAAACCTTTGGATCAGGCATCCAGCTATGAATATCACAACAAATGCTAGGGGGGTATGGCTAGCATGAAGACAAAGGCAAGAAAAATGCATCACCTTAAGGTCAGTATAATAAATTTAATCTAAATTTAATTTCAAAGCCTTAAGCCTACAGCCAATATCATATGGTTCCAAGCTCTTACTTAAATGCCAAACATCATACATGATCCCTCCATAATGGTTGTAAGGTGCTATGGATCATATGTTATTATAATCACAGTAATAAGATTAAAATCTTGAGTTCATTAAGGATATACACACTGGCAGGATCATTGTGGCCAAGTTTTACAACAAAGATATAGGCTTAAGCTGTTGAGTGTTCATGGTTTATGAATTGCAAGTGTTCTACAAAAACTAAATCTTTTGGAAAGCTAGTTTAAGTACAAACTGTTAGAGCTATAGATAGCAGGTCTGGGAAAATGAACAGGTATTGAAGTTGCTCAGAGTCTGATGTGGTTTTTTATTAAAAAGAAGCTTAGTCCAGAACTATCAGTTTGGCCAAGGCTTGCTGAATATCCTCAATAAAGTCCATAAACAGGAAGACTATCTAAAAATCATATATGCACAAAAAGATATAGAATTTTAATATTAGATTTGGATATCTAAAAGGTACTGGGGGTTTTATCTGGGACGTTCCATTTTGGGCTGATAAGTGTGATCTCCTTAAGCCTCAGGAAGAAACGCATGACAAAAAGATTTCCTTTGTGTAAATGTAGTCTTCAATAAGGGATAGGATGGTCTTTTTGTCATATTGGTCTTGGTGATTCTCGATCTTTCCTCCTTTTGACTGCTAGCTCAACGATTGATGCTTTAATTAACTTGGTGTAAATAATCAAAGTATTGTAATATGGAGGAGATTCAGTTTTGCAATTATCTATTTCATCATTACCATGGTTATTGTTTTGACAACACCCCCAAAATATCCTGTCAGAAAGGTACAAAAGCTCTGAGAAAATATCCATTTACCCAGATGATAATTATGCCTTTGTCAACATTGAAAATGGGGTATTTCAACCCACGCTTATAAAAGAAATCTATAGTGACCAGACCAAAAGGTAACATCCTTGCTGGTTTTTCCTATGGGGCGATGATGATAGAACACTACTAGGTACCCTGGTTGGCATACTGTTAGCAGGTCAATGTATTTTTATTTTATAGTCTCCTTGGTCGTGGTATGATACAAAGCATCCATGGCTAGAGAATTTATTCAAATAATCACATTTAATTAAATTTATTGAGGGGAAGGCCGACCATGGGATGGACACTTCCAAATATGATTCAGAAGAGACAAAACTTAGTACCAGGAAAGGCACCCCAGAGACGCGATGCTATCTCTTGTTGCCAGCGGGAACGTCACTTATGGGGAGGGGGAGGGAACGTGTGATGGGGCCGTAGCCACAATTGAACACGTGTGGAGGAAGGGGTCTAATTTGATTAAACCAGACTGGAAACCAGGATGAGACCAACTGTCAGCAACGCGGTGGGAGGTATCCAAACATCCACGCTTGAAAGTGGTCCACCAAATGAGACCAGAATCTGTGGACAGCTTCTGGGAGGGTGGGGGTGAAGCCTGCGATGGCATCTAAGACAATCTTGTGGATGGTCCACATGGCGATTGCAACCACCAAAGCACGGAGGGAGGGTGGAAGGGAGGAGGCCATTGATAGAGCAAACATATCTCTTGACTGACTGAAGGGATGTGTTTTATCCTGGCCCAGCAGACGTTGGACTTCGCGCCATATCACTTTAGAGGTAGGGCACTTCTCCAGGCGGTGGAACAGCGTTCCATACTGGCCACAAACGACACAGGATGAGTGTAAATCATTAGATCGCTCAGTTGTATGATACACCCACCTCAGGCAGCGCCACACATGGGAGAGGAATTGAGGCTGCAACAGAGGATGGTGTGCGTATTTCCAGATAGTCTTTTGGGTCTCAGTGGAATAAAGGGATATCCATCATGTCCAGGTAGTCCACCCTGGATAGGACATGGGGTCGAATGGGGATCACGCCATCTTAGATGGGTAGCCCCTGTACCTTTTGTGTGAACTGAGGAGAGGGGCGGCCTCTCTGGGCTGTGTGTCCACTAATACAAATTCTACACTCAGCGCTCCGCATGGAGAGGAGGATTCGTTTGTAGTGGGTTTTAGCCCCGTGAGGGCCTGTGGCCGATGGGTGTGAAGCGAGGTATTTCATCAGGGAGTGTGGGTTCAATGGGTTGTTGAGGCCCAAGGCTCAGGAGAAGTTGGAGCGGGCTGCGCAGGACCAGTGTTGGGAGGGGAGCGTAGGGGCGGTGACAGCCGATATCCAGGTACCCATGATCTTGGCAGCAGGGGCTCTGAAGTCGAGCAGACCCATGCCACCTTGATGGTGAGGGCCAAACATGACCTCTAGCCGTACTGGTGGAGGGCGGCCTGACCAAAGCCATCCTTGCAGCAGGGCATTCAAGGATTTTGAAGAAGCTTGGGGAGAAGGGGATGGTGTGGGCTCCAAACCAGACCTTGGAGAGGAGCATAGAGTTAGCTAAAACAACCCTTCCAGTAAGGGAAGTAGGGTGGGCTCTGAGAGAGGCGATTCGCTTTGTCACGTTGTCCAGAATATGGCTTTCCATTACTGCTGACGCGTATCCGCCTGCCTCCATCCACACGCCCAGATGGCATACTGGTCCTATGGTAGGTCGTGGCACGAAGGGAAGCACTAGTGGGGCGGTGTGTGTTGAGCTGGTAGGGCGAGGACGTGGGTGAGCAGATGGGCCGAGTTGGGAACTAATTGCTGGGGCCCAGCAGTTCTGAGACCGACCAAGGAGGATGGTTTCAGTTTTGGAAGCGTTCAGTGCCGCGTTACTTACCTGGGAATACTCCTGGATGAGGGCTTCAAGTGCGCGTGCATCTTGATTATTAGACACCCAACCACACAATCATCTGCAAATGCCATCATCTTGACTGGGGCTTGGCCTGGCATGTGGACCCCAGTGAGTTGGGCATTCACATTTCGCAGTAGTGGGTCAAGGCTGAAGTTGTATAAGAGTGGGCTAAGGGGGTCCCCTTGTCGCAAGCCCCTTTGAGGGCGGACTACTTCCGTTAGGTAGCCAGGGCCACGTACTGCCATTATTGCAGATTCCGTGAGCAGCATCACCCAGTTGATGAAGCAAAGGGGTAAGCGGAATTGATGGATGCAGGCCCTGAGGTATTCCCAGTTCACTCTATCATAGGCCTTCTGTTGGTCCAAGAATACAAGTGCCCCAGAGGCTGTGGAATGACATGCATTAGCCACAGAGTGCACGTTATCCCAAATTGACCTTCTGGGTATGAAGCCAAATTGCTCTGGGGAGATGGTGGCTGATGCTATAATCCCTAAACGGTTAGCCATGATTTTTGTTAAAATTTTTGTGTCCGTGTTGGTTAAAGAATTGGGGCGCCAGTTGGCTAAGTCTAGCTTATCCCCTTTCTTGAAGAGTGTGACAGTAAAGGCCTCATGTCCTCCTGGTAGGAGGCGCGTTTCCAACATGCTTTGGTTAAGTGAGGCTAGCAGCAATGGGGATATATAATTGAAATATTTTTTGTAGAACTCATATGGAATGCCATCTGGCCCTGGGCATTTTCGGTTTGGCGCACCGCGAATGGCTGTCCATAAATCATTTGGAGTAATTAAATTCATTATTTCTGGATATCAGAAAATGGTGCAGATGTGGGCTCGGTTGAGAAATTCTGCCATTTTGGCTGGCTGAATTGGATTGGATCAGTATAACTCAGAGTAATACTTCTGTGTTTTAATTACCACTTCAGCTGGCATATCCATGGTGGAATCATCCGATCTTCACACCTGCGTGCAGGACATGCTCTGGCGTAGTGCAAATTTTTTTTAAAAAAGTATGGGGTGCACTTGTCACCCTTTGTGATGCATTTGGCCCTGTATTGAATACAAACCCAATGTTTGTGTTGTCTTTCGAGCGCGTTGAGGTGGGCGGCTGCTTCTGCCCATTTCCAGCCCCATGCAGGGCCGTATCCTGTAGCGGGGATATTGGACTCCATGTGTGCCAATTCTTCCAGAGCGCGCGAAATGGTCGCTAATGTGGCTCATGAGCATCTGGAGGAGAGGTGGTGAGAGTGGCGGATGGTATCCCCTTTGAAGGTTGCCCATGTGGAGATGGGGTTTGCGCATAATGGTGTTACAAACTCTTTTGTCAAAGTTTTCTTCCACACAAGTGGAAAATCCTGGCGACGCGAGTTTGGGGGGGCAGAGCTTGCACCAATGTGGGGCCCTGGCCACTGTGGTGGGTAGATGGTAGGTTATCGAGACCAGTCAGTGGTCAGAGATTTTATTTTTGTTGTTTTGAAGTGAAAGATTTGGGGTTGGAATTTCGCCAGCGTTAAGATAAGGGAGATGCGGGTCATGGACCTTAATTGGCGTTGTGGACGTGGGGGCGCGTCATGTTTTTGAGCAGCAGGGCATGTCACGGCAGTGCATCCACTAGCCCCAGGGTGGCCTTTAGAACGTGTAGTTCTACGTGACCCTAGGGGGCGTGGGGTGAGGAAGGCCACCAGTCTGTTGGTATGTTTAGCCAACAGTTCATGTCACCAACTACGAATGGGTTTGGGGGTAGCAGGAGGGATTTGACCAATGAGAAAAATTCCTGACGCTCGCGTGCACCGTTTGAGTCATAGATATTGACAATTGCATGCGCTATGTCAGCCCACAAGAAAGTGACAATGAGAAATTGGCCATTTAAGAAATGTTTCTGGCGATACAAATTTGAAGGGATTGTTTCTCTGAACTAGCACCCCACAGTGCTCTGACCAAAAGGATAGGGATGGTAGGAGCATGGATTTCTAAGCCTCCTTGGAACCTCGCAGACAGTGGGACTCCTGGATGGCCAGGATATCCACGGGTAAATTTTGTTGTAAAAAACCCAGTTTCCTAGCCCAGGGCAGCGAGGCCTTGAGTCCAGCAATATTCAACGTCCCTAAAGTGAAGGTTTCCCCTTTGCACCTTAGGTGTGAGGGGGTGGGCACCCGGGCCCACTAGCCTCCTCTAGATCCCCATTGGCCTTCATGGCAGCGTGGGTGTTAGCAGCAATGCTATCAGGATTTTTGTTGATTTTTCAGAGAGGTTTGCGTTGGCTTTTGCCTTTGCTTTTTGTTTCCCCGACGTCAGACAAATTTTTTGTGGTGCAGATGTGGGTGATTGCAGTGCATCAACGTTCTGGTCAAAGAAAAAAAATCTTTTTGGTCAGATTTGCCCCAGGTCAGTTTCAACTGGAGCTTGGTTGCAATGATTGGGTGAAATCGAATCCCCCATTGGATCCTCAGATTGGGTGGCCAATAGGCAAGGGCTTCCCCACCTGATTGAATGATGGATTCCTGATTTGCTTCCACCATGAAGGTTTAGATGTCCTCCTGGTGTTGGGAGTGTGGGATAGTGGTTGTGGCTTTGGCCGCTTCCTTGGCCGCGGCCCTGCAGGCCTGCTTAGCCTTCTTCCGCTCTTGTGGGGAGATGGGCTTTACCAGTAGGTAACAGCCTTGTGCTCCCCACGGGAAAGCCTCTTTGGTGCTTACAGTTGGTTTGTAGTGCGCCTCTCCGCTGGCCATGGCTGTTGAGGGGTGCTCTTGGAATGTGACGCCCTCCTTGGTGGGGCATGCATGCGCCTTATGGCTGAACGCGTCACAGTGGGTGCAGATGGGTGGCGCGCTGTCCATGGTCACCCGGAGTAGGTGGGTTGTATGCCCTTCAATATTAATAAAAGTTGAGTGCAGGATCTGGGTTAGGCCCTTTGCGATCTCCTCAGTTGGGGTCAGAACTGCAATGGCTTTGCCAGTGCACAGGTGTGGCATCAGCATGAAGCGTTGCATTCTGAAAGATTGTATTTCACCATATACAGCGATACCATCTTTCAGGTGTTGTTCCAAAATGTCACATTTTACCGTAGTAGGCAAAAAGTCAAACGTGAGGAAAGTTTGGTTTGATTTCGTCCATCTGGTGTATTTGGTTTCAACAACCCGTTGCCCTTTGGGTGAGGGTGACCACTATGTGCACCGCAGCAGCCTCATCTGCTGCCATTTTGCTTTCGAAACCTAGGTCCAGCCAACCGCGTGACATGGAGTGAGGTGTGATGTACACCGCGGTTGGGAAAAAGTGTGCACATCTTCACTAAATTTTTCCCATAAAGCTGTTTGTTGGATGTCCAGAAACACGCGGACTCCGTATTCCACTGACAAAAGTGGCTGGGAGTGCGGCGTGTTGATGTACTGGTTGCATCGCGCTTGCCATGCGAGTATTTCTGGGGAAATAGTGATCGCCAGTTTTTTAAAATTTTTGTCTATTCTGCCAGTTTCTCTGGGGCGTTTTTGAACGTTGGAGGCCGCGGGCCTTCCACCTGCTCCTCTTACCTTACTTGCCCAACTGCTCCCTGACATGAACGCAGATTAATCTCCTCTGTGAGATTATCAAACTAGATTCAGACTTGAATTGAATAGGTTGCAAAAGTGATTGCAATGAGAAAGAAAAGTTTCAAATAATCACATTTAATCGAGGCTCACTGAGTGTCTCAGAGCTTTGGGAAATAGAGAAGTTATATGAGTTGTAGACTAGTTGTTAGGACAGGTTGACTGCCATAAAGCACTTTAATGGGGACAACTTTATCACCCTGTGTTAGCTGATTAAATAGGCAATTAAAGCACTTGGTTAGAAATAGTTTCATTGGAACAATTCAATATAAGTCATATTTCACATATTGGTTATAAAAGTGCCATTAGCTCTCTCTACAGCCCCAATTGTGGAAGAATTTAGGTTGCCAAAAAGTTCTTGGTGAGTGTAGAATAGGGCATTTAGAAATGTGTCACCTCTGAAGTGAAAATTATACCTTACCATATAAAATCTCCCTAAGGAAACTATGTTGTTTGAAGAATTGCTGGTACAGTTGTAAGTCAATCTCTTTTATGGTGACCGTAGGAACAGATGCATTTTTAATTTGATTAGTAAGGTGGTTTTTAGACTTAAGTCAGCAACAAAGTATTTTGATCAGCTCATTCTTCAATAAACCTTATTTTTTAATAGAAAATCTGACTAAAAATTAATTAATCTTGATAGAGTCCTAACTCACTTTTCTCTCTCGTTGCAATCACTAATTGCAACAAATTAATTCAAGAATATGTAAGTTTGAGTTGCTTATGCTCCCACCTCAATGCTGTCCTCCATGGTCCACCAGCTAAAGCGGGCGCTGGACAAAAGTTTCCCCAAAGCTTTCTCACCTTCTGATATGGCTTCCTAGTCTGTTAGCTGTGGTGCCATATTAAGATTTTTTTATTACTAATAATTCCTTGTTTGGCCCATTTGCAGGTAAAGATGCGTGGTGGCTCCCCTTTTGGGTTGGGCAATACTAGTGCTAAAAAAGACTAGGTAAGTTTGATAATCTCTTTGAGAAGATTAGTGTGCACTAATGTTGGGTAGCAGTTGGGCTAGTAAAGTTAGGGCACAGGATTGATCTGCACCATAAAAAATTCATAATGCCCCGGCAACACCTGTGGCCTAGATAAAAACAAAAAAAAACTGGCAGTTAGTATTTCTCTGGAGATTTTAGCTTGGCAAGCAAAGTGTAACCAGTTCATCAATACTCCGCATTCCCAGCCCCTGTCATCAGTGGAGCATGGGTTTGAGTATTCCTGAATAAGAATCAAATGGAGCTCTGGGAAAAGTTCTGTGGAGAATTACAAAACCATTTCACAGCCGCAGTATATGTAGCACCACACTCCATGACCCGCGGTAGGTTAGATATCAGGTTTGGAAAATTAAAAAAAGCAGAAGATGAAGCTGCACAGGTGCATGTGGTGGTAGACCTCCCAGATGGTCAATGGGTGGTCAAAGTGAGGCACACTTGGTAGACCAAGTCAACCAAATTTTTAACCTTCAACTTTCTTACAACAACTATAAAGCGCACAGTGCTGGAGCTCCACCTTATGGAAGGTCTTAAGGCATATGGGAAAATTCACTCATTCAAAATGCAACGCTCTACACTAATGCCAAACTGTTCACAGGTAAAGCAATTGCTGTGATCACACCTTCCTAAGTTATTGTGAAAAATATGACCCAAATTTTCCACACTGCAGTTGTGTTTGTTGATGGACAGGAATCCTGCCCGTTCCACATCACAGTGGATAGCATGTTCCCTAACTGCACCTTTTGCCACGCTTTTGACCATAAGACACACACCTACCCCGCCAAGGAGGGCATTAAACAAAACAAGATCTTCCCCAACGCAATGGGTAGTGCAGAAACCCATTATCAACCATCTATAGACACTGACGCCGTCTTCCCATGGGGAGTGCAAGGGTGTTGCATTCAGGTCAAACCTGTGTCCCCACAGGAGTGTAATCAGGCCAAACAGGCCTGCATAGCAGCAGCCCGGCAGCAGCTATGGCTTTACCCATGATCCCACCTGCCCAGACCCAGGATGACATCAAGTCATTTGGTGCTGAAGCAGCTCATGAATCAGTTCTTCAATCATATTGGGCCAATCAACCTGATGACCCAATGGGTGAGTTGTATTTACCTGAGCAATATTATCAAGTCTTGATTGATAACGATATACCACCAACTTTCCTCCTGAATTTTTGTTTACCTCCATTGCTGCGCCACAGGATCACAGCAATTGAAAATTAAAACAAAATTAGCAAAAAAAAAACACTAAAACTGCAACTACATCCAAAGTGTCATAAACCCATAAGCCCTCATATAAGGAACAAAAGTGCACAATATGCAGGCTAATGTTGCTGCTGAGAGTGCAGCAAAGGGAGGCCAAGGCGGCCCTTCCCCTAGAACCTAAGATGCGATAGGGGAGCCTTCACAATAGGGATATTGAACATTGCTGGGTTCAAGGCCACGATGTCCCAGGATAGAAAACAGAGCTTATAAAAATTATTTAACTGTGGACATCCTGGCCATTCAGGAAACCCACTTTCCACACGGTTCAGAGGAAACTTTGGGCAACAAAGCTCCTCTAATACCTCTCTTTTGGTTGCCACATTATGGGGCGCTTATACGTGTAACCCACAATCTTAAATTATTTCTAAATACATGTACCTCAAAGGCCATGTTCTTGTAGTGTCCTTTTTGTGGGATGATAAAATGCACACCTCATTAATATTTATACCCTACCTGTATGCATAATTGCCTGGTATTCTTCTTGGCCTTTACTTCCCTCCTGTTTCCCTCTGACTCGTTTGTGGTGGGTGACATGAACTGCTGTGCCAACCCAACCACTAAATACTCGCCTTCAGTGCCTGCCCTCCAAAGAGGCATGTAGAACTTCGCATTCTAAAAATCACTTTGAGGATGGTTGATACCTACCTAAACATGCACTGCTATTCCCAAATTGTCTCATCCCCATGTGAACAATGGTCAGCTGAGGTTTATGTCCCACATTAACTTATTATTGCCTCATTGATTTTTTGGCTTCAGGTTGCACACAATACAATGACAAAAGTCAATTTCTCTGACCAAAGGTTGGTGTCAATTTCCTTCTCTTTGTCACACCCAGCGGCACAGGTATCAAAGCAGTGCAAACTTCGCCCAGCTGAGATCACGTCTCTGGGGTTTCCTCATTAGTGGACACCAAAACGTCAGCATTGGAGTTCACCATACACTTTTGTGTGGACCTACTTTAAACCTGTTCAACCTTCAAAGCAAACACCATCCGTCAGGCACACCACCTCTCATTGCATCGATCTTGGGTTTTTCAGAAGTCATTTTGCACATGCTTACAGAAGTGGACCACCTGGAGTCTAATGTCCCTGCTGCAGGCTACAGACCAGCCTGGGGTTGAAAGTTGGCTGAGGTATCCCCTCGCCTCAATGCACTGGTAAGGCAACAAAATATCGTGTTTGAGTACAGTACAAGGCAAAAATATAATGGCAGGTGACACATGCTCCGCATAATTTTTCTGAAAATTCTTCACACCATGACAGAGCTTGGCCTGCACACAGGTGAGGAGGCCAGACCACTATTTCACAGATACTTTGGATTAAGTGGCAATCAAAGTTCAAAACTATTACTCCAAATTGTATCAATATGATCCAGTTGAACTGACCAAAGTTGACAAATTTCTTGAAAGCACACATATCTTTACCGTTTCCCATTATCTGGAGTTGTCTAATTTAATTTCTTGGGACAAACTCTGGAATGCCATTCACGGTGCACCGTACAGGAAATGCCCAGGTACAAATGGTATCCCTTATGAGTTTTATAAGAGATAGTTTAATTTTTCACACTTTACTGCTTGCCTCAAAAACCCAGTGTTTGTTAGAAACGCGCCTCCTTTCTAGGGCCAGGAGGGTTTCACAATAACGCTGTATAAAAAAGAGGATAAGCTGAATTTGGCCAACTGGCGCCCCATTTCACTTACTAACACAGATACCAAATTATTTACTAAAATAATGGCCAACCGCCTATAGAAGTTTCTTCTGACCTCATTTACTCTGAGCAATATAGTTTCATTCCCAAGCGGTCTATTTGGGACAACATATATACTGTATCCAACGTCTGCTAATCCATGGCTACTGGAGCAAATGTTTGTTTTAGACCAGTAGAAGAATTATGATAGAGTCAACTGGAATTACCTCAAAGCCTGCCTCCACAAGTTCCACCTCCCCTATTGTTTCACTAATTGGATGATGTTGCTTACAAAATCCGCCACAATGACTGTGCGTAGCCCTGGCTTCCTCTCTGATGTAGTTCACCCTTAAAGGGGACTCCGCCAAAGGGACAATTGGCTCACTCTTGTATAACTTCAGTCTTGACCCACTTTTATGCAATATGAATACCGCCTTACTGGTATCCGTGTGCAAGGCCAAGCAATGGCTAAGATGTTAGCGTTTGATGATGATTGTATGGTTGGGGTGTCTAACAACCAAGATGCAATCGCGCTTGAGGCTACTAACCAGGCTTACTCCAGGGTAAGTAACGCTTTACTTAACGCCTCCAAAACCGAAATAGTTATCTTTGGTCAGTTCAAAGCCTGCTGATCACCATCACCCCATTTTCTACTTGATTCAGCAGCTAGCTCATGGGTTCGCTTGCCCTGCCTACCCCATACTTCCCCGCTTGTGCTCCCTTTCATGCCAAGACCCACTGCTGATCCAGTACGCCATTTGATTGTGTGGACGAGGTATAAGGGTGAGCCTTTGGTGGTGTGGAGCACCATATCCTGGACAATGTCACAAAACGCATTGCCTCTCTCAGAGACCAACAAAATTCCCTCACAGGTAGGGTTGTGCTGGCCAACTATATGCTCCTATCTAAAGATTAGTAAGCCATATTTTATATACTAATATAAATAGCATTTCAGCATTTATTTGAGTCTTGGTTGCTCTCTGTTTGAGCTAACTCTGGATGGTAATAGTTTCTAGTGGCTATAAATTAAATCACACAAGGAGGTCATATAAGCTGTCTATATTGGCAGATAAAACTAAGTATTGGCATATTATGAAAGACTGTAAGCGTTTTGTTGTAGGGCGCCTGTTTAATTAACAATTGAATTAAAAGTTTTTTAAAGTTTAGGTTCTTCAGGCTAGATAGACATTAAGGCCATGGATCTGTCTCAACCAGCAAAAGAAGGCGTGATTGGTTATTACCGTAAAGTGCATTCTATGAATGAAGAAGGAAACGCTTAATGGCTAGGATTACTACCAAAAACTTGCGCCTGGTGACACTATAGTTCTTTTTGATTGGAAGTAGTCTTGATAAAGTAAGTGAATTGGATGTTCCACATGATTTTTGTTGTTTGCACCAGAATGTCACCAAAGGAAACATTGCTGACATCAGTAAAAGAAAAAAAGAAATATCAAAGGTGGGCTGTAAAAGTACAGATTTATATATAAGCCATTCTTCATGAATTTAAGGCTATTGTTGCAACAACTCCCAGTGGAAGGCAAACTTTCTATAATAGATAGACCAGGGGCTCTACAAGATCAGCAAAATAGGGACTACATTGGCGATAATTACCCACTATATACAGAAGAACCTTAATGTCCCTTAGAAATCCTTGTAGGGCATCTTATGTATGGCCTTAACTATATCTTACAGTGGTTAGATACCCTCTGTTAGGCTTCAATTTTTTGAGCTTGATGATGCTGTACACAATCAGAACAAAACCCAATAGTTAAACCATCTAAGCCGCATGACAAGTAGAATATTTATTTTTAGGATGACAAGTCACAGCTTAGGCCCCATCAGCCAGAGTAACCATCCCATGGTAGGTACAGAAAAATTGACTTTTAGATACTAAATAACAAAACAAGATATAAAATTAACAATGTAACTTTATTTCAGTATAGAATATGGGTCCTTATATCTCACATTTAAAAGCTATAAACCCCAAAAAGAAAAAGAGTAATAAAATAATAGAGGGTGAATTCAGATGAGAGTCTATTGTCAGGTGATTCATTTCAGATATTATAATGCCTTTGTAGCATATTTTTGATAGGGCAAAGATGTATGTTCAATGTACTTAGCCAGATGAGACTTGGTGTTGTTAAAACTGGCGGAATGGTTTATGACCTGCCTAATGGTTGTCACAGGGTTAAACTCACAGAGCAACAGATTGACAATATGAAGATTGCCGACCCTAAATTAACTACTAGAAACTGTTTATATATATGAAGTAATTGCCTCAGTCACATCACTTTATCTGTCTTATATATATATGATTAGCAGCCTTCTACTACTGACTCTTTCACTTTCTCACTATCTGCTATCTCCTTCCTCAATAAAAGGCCCTCTTTCTTTGTCTTCACATTCCACTCATATCTTCATTGTTCTGGTCAGTTTGGACCCTTCAGCCTAACTATTATTCATTCACTGGAACTCGTTTGGCCAGTTTTGACCCTTTGGCTTAGCTGTTCTTAAAGTAATCGAGGTGGGTTGACCTTGGGACAAATATACCACACTGAGAATTTTTCTTGCCTGCACAGGTTTTGAACTTAAAACCTGCACTAGGGTGGAAGCAGTCTTACCTTCCAGGCTAACCAACTTTGGATTAGCCTTTCTTCATTCACCAGAACTTGTTTGATTTCACCTCATCATTAAAGAGGCTCTGCAAATATTTATGCTGAAATGGATTTTCTCTTCGCCTTATTTCAAGGCCTTCAATTATATGTACATTATTAACTCATCTTTGACAAATTTTGCTCAACCCACTATACCTATTTTGAGCTTATCATCCATTTATCAATATCTAGACATTACCCCCTTGATTGGATGATAAACCTCCTATTTCTTATATAGCAAAAAGGAACTTTACGACCATCTAGTACTAAAAAAAGGAACTTTACGTGTAATTGATTAACAATTTGACCTCTCATAGGGTCCTTGATGGTGTAGATGTAGACCCCTTTTTCTTAATACTTTTGAACGGACCAATCCATATATTGGCCAACTTGTGTTTCCACCCAAACCTGTGCAGGTCGTGAAATAAAACAAGATATACTCTTGAACTTCCCTAGTTTACCACGCCATAACTGATTGGAAGCTTGTTTCTTGATCTTCTTAGCCAAATTAGAGGATTATGCTTATGTTTGCATTTTGTTTAAGGTGTCCATGAGGTTTATTAAATACCGTTGCAGATCCACTCTGCCAGTATCTTCTACAAAGTCATAAAGGGATGATAGTAGGGCTGAGTGCCATCCATATAGCAACTGTAAGGGGCTCTTTCCCATCGTGTGTAATAGCTAATTGTGTAGGCGAAGACAGCGGTGGAAAGGAGGGTACTCCAATAAGAGGGACTCTCTGCTAGAAACTTTTAGAGTGTGTTCACCAGTGTTTCATTAACCCATTTGAAAATTCCATTGGATTTGGGGTGATAGAGGGTCACTATTTGAGATTCCAGCTGGTTTTTGCATGCTGGTGCTGATGATGGCTGTATCCACAAAAGGTTTTTAGGTAATAAAGTTATATAAACACTAATAACCAAAAAGTTGAATTTTATAAAGATTTATTAGTGTCAGCAAGGGATAAAAAACGAATCCCCTTGATATCCAACCAGTCGGTATTTTAGCTGTATTGAGGTTCAAAGGAAAATTTAATAATAAGTTCAAAATGGCTTGTTAGCATCCAGATAAGTAGATATGTAAATCTGACCTATCAAAGATCAGAAGACTCATTTCTTTTCAGCTGAATAACCAATGGGGAGTCATTTTTAGATAAGACATACCCATGGGGTAACGATTTAATATATTTTAGCCAATTTTCATTACCAAAAATTATTGCATCTTGGGGGACCCCCGCCCAGCTTATATAAGGGGTGGTCCTCAATTAGGTGCTGGCTTTAGACTTGTTGTGATCTGGGTAGAAGCCTTCGATGGACCCCCAAGTTTACCCTCATAATTAAGGAGATTCAACTTCCTGACTTGGCACTATTTGCCCAGGTAGTAGTCATAATAGTGTTGCCCCAAGTTGTAAGTTCCACCAATAATTGGCTAGGATACTTTGGCCAATATTGTCATTGTTTTCATTTATCACAATTTATTATGAGATCATACTAATAATTGGCCAATTATATTTTGAAAGACAGAACTATCCTTGACTACAACATTTTTTTGCAGAAGTCATGATGGAAATTGTCTAGCAATATAATCCCATGGATAACCATCATTTTGTTTAGCTTGGGGATATTACGGGAGTTGAAATTGGTCCTGTTGTCAGTGAGGATGAACTGAGGGCAGCCATGTGGCTGAACCATACATTCCATTAAAATTTAACTACTGTGACCGCCCCCCAAATCCCATATCACCCATGCCTCAACCCACCTGGTCAAGTGGTCAATTGCCACCAGAATATACTTGGACCAGTTTTCTCACATCAGCAAGGGCCCAATGACGTCCATGGATACTGTGTGCCAGGCAAAATGTGGTTTCACCAGCTGTAAAAAGTTCTTCTGGAGGAATGGCTTTTCCACCTTGAACTGGTGGCAACAGGAAATCGTTTTGATAATGACAAAGTGTATGCTCTCCCCATAATACAGAGGGTGCTACAATTCCAGTGTCTTTCAGAATTCGCCATGTTTACTGCTTGTTGCTTGCTGTTAATGATATTTAGTCAGTCCAAAGGGCTTTGGAATATCACTGTAGTGTCCCTCATTTGCTTGTACATTTCGCCGTTCTTTTGGAATGTATTGGCCCTCACTACTTCTATTGTTATAGCTACTTGATGCGGTTTAGCATTATATTTCCCTCAAGCATTATATCATACAACATTTTGCTAAGATCTTCCATAAGGGTGATTGTTTGTAGAAATTATAGGCAGTAAGAATTAAGATGTTTTGCTCCAGTTAATGAGGAATTTTGAAATCATAAGATTTCAGTTTGAGAGCCCATCGTACTAGGCGCCCTTCCAGTTCTCTGAGATTATGAAGCCAGCGTAACAAAGCATGGTCTGTTACTATTTTAACTTCACTTCATACAGGTACACTCTGAACTTCTTATATGCGTAGATCAAAGCCAAGCATTCTCACTCAGTCAATATATATTTTATTTTGTGGTAGGTAAGACTTTGGCTACAATATGCAACTGTGTGATCCTCCCTTTCAATATCTTCGTGGGATAAAACAACTCCAACAGCGGAGAGGGAAGCATCTGTTTAAATAATGATCTCATTCTTGAAATTTGAGTATCATAGCACTAGTGCACTAATTCATGCTGTCAGCAGCATATCAAAGGAGCATTGTTGACGTTCTGTCCTTAAAGATGTGGCTTACTTCATAAACAGCTTAAAAAGTGGGCCCTAACACAGCTGAAGTTGGGGATAAAGCGCTGATATTAACCAACCACCCCAAAAATCCCTGTACATTGTTTTTGCTACTCGGTGGGGTCATTTTCTATATAGCTTTCACCTTAGCTGGCTGCAGTTTAAGCCCCTGCACATCAAACAAAAAATCCAAGGTATTTCAATTGGTTCTTAAATAAGTGACATTTGTGGGGCTTAATATTGAGGTTGGCCTCTGCAAGCTGTCAGAATGCTTATTTGAGATGGGTAAGATGCTCAGAAAACATTAATAAAAAGACATTGATATCATCAAGGTAAATGAGGATGCACAACAGTAAGATCTCCCAGGATGGTGATTTGGCACGTTGAAATGTAGCCAGGGCATTCCACAACCCTTGAGGCATACATGATGGCTGAAAGATCCCTTTAGATGTAATTATGGGAATTCTTGTTCCACTGAGGGCAACTTGATTTTCCAGTAGCTTGATATCAAACCCATTGCAAAAAAATAATGAGCTACGCTTAACTGATCTAAAGCGTTTGATAATTCATGGCAGGGGATATGAATCCTTTTTGTTTATGCTGTTGAGCTCTGGTAGTCAATTACTACTCAGTTAGAGCCACCCTTTTTTCTTATAATTAGGACTGGCGAAGCCCATGGGCTTTTAATGGTTCCAGAATTCCCTGCTCCAGTAGCTTTCTTATTTCCTCAGTAACTACTTCTTCCTCTACCTTTGAATGGAAGATTGGCTGAGAACTAATAGGGGATTATCACCAATTTCCAGCTGATGAACAACATCATGAGCGCACCCCAGATCATTATCTTTGACAGCAAAAATCTTCTAATATTTTCAATTATAGCTATCACACAATTTTTATGCTCTTCTTATAATCCTTTCAAATTTTCCCAAAGGATCAATGTCAAGTTCTCCCTTTATTAAGGAAGCCCCAACTAGGAGTTGCGACCCACCTTTGGCAGATACCAGATTGGGATCCCCATTAACTTGGGGTAAGCCCAATCAAAAGTATCAGGGATCGACCCTGATAATTAATTATAGTTTAATAATAGTAAAACTTAGCACCGAAGATTAATGATGAGGGTTCTGAACAATCAATCAGGCCATGAGGAATTATCATCCAATAGCAACTCAATCAATAAACCCCTTTTGGGAACACTGGTGACTTATGCTAATGATGCTCCCACTCCCCTTGTAATATTATATATATTATTTATTTATATTCATTCAGCTTTAGCAATCAATGCTGAGACTATCCAAATATTCCTTTTCCCAATCCATTGAGGTCTTATAAATACCTTGAGGATCATTTTAATAAATTACCAATTCTCACCTATATCTTTTCCTTTTTAGCTTACTAAAGACCTTAAAGGCCTATTAACTCGATGGGGCTTTGGGGCCCTGATTAATTGCTGGCATGGGTTAGATTTGTTCCCTTGTGGTCTGACAAGTGGTGCTCCCTGCCAGGTGCCCCAAAGTTCCTTGAAATAGCTAACTCAGGGAAAAGAGAATGGCAGTCGCAGCCAAGGGCCATTGGCCTGAGGCATATACCTTGGGCCTAAATAACCCAGGAGGTATGACCTGGCATGGCCCCTATCCCACAGAGGGCAAGCCAGATTAGAAGTGGTGGGGTCAGTTGGGGAAACCCCCAGCTGATATGATTCCAGATATTGGGCAGACAAGCCCTGGATACCTTGGCCCCTGCACCAAGAGGGCAAGCTAAGATAAGGGGGACTAAGAACCCCAAAACTAGCCTGGGTGACCAAGCCCAGGCTACCTGGGTTCAATCCCTGATGCCAGCCCCAGTGCCAATGCCAGGTATCAATCCTGATACTAAGCCTCCTCCCAATGCCAGTCCCAGAACTGATTACAGGTATCAATCCAATGCTGGGTGTCAATCCCAATGCTGGTACCTCCTCCTGATGCCAGCCACAGCGCTGATGCCAGTTTTTATGCCAATGCCAGGACCACTCCTTGATGATGCTCACCAGATCCAACTGCTGTGTCCATGCCAGCTATCTTGGCCCATTCAACCCTGCGCCTGGATCTGGTGCCCCCGCCTTAGATCTGACCCTAGATGAGGCTTGGAGGGGCTCTGTTAGGATTCTCCATTTATAAGGGAAGCCCTGACTAGGGATTGCAAACTGCCTAAGGGTGGATGCCAGATTGGGCTCCCCATTAACTTGAGGTAAGTCTGAGCTGAAGTATCGGGGATTGACCCTGATAATTAATAATATTTAATAATAGTAAATTTGGAACTGGTGACTAATGCTGAAGATGCTGAACAATCAATCAGGCTGGTGGGAATTATCATCCAATGTTGATCCAATCAACTAACCCCTTTTGGTGAGTGCTAATCAACTTATGCTGAGGATGCTCCCAGTCCCCTTGTAATGTTATTTATATTATTTAAATTTAAATTTAATGCATTGCGGGGAAGGCTGACCATGGGACGGACACTTCCGAATATGACTCAGGAAAGATAAACTTAGTACCAGGGGGCACCCCAGAGAAGCGATGCTATCTCTTGTTGCCAGCGGGAACGCCACTTATGGGGAGGGGGAGGGAACGTTTGAAGGGGCCGTAGCCACTATTGAGCACGTGTGGAGGAAGGGGTCTAATTTGATGAACCAGACTGGGAACCAGGAGGAGACCAGCTGTCGGCAACGCGGTGGGAGATATCCAAACATCCACGCTTGAAAGTGGTCCACCAAATGAGACTGGAATCTGTGGACAGCTTCTGGGAGGGTGGGGATGGAGCCAGCGATGGCATCCAAGACAATCGTGTGTATAGTCCACATGGCGATTGCAACCACCAGAGCACGGAGGGAGGGTGGAAGGGGGGAGGCCATTGATTAAGCAAACATATCTTCTGATAGACTGAAGGGATGCGTTTGATCCTGGCCTAGCAGACGTTGGACTTCACGCCATATCACTTTAGAGGTGGGGCACTTCTCCAGGCGGTGGAACAGCGTTCCATACTGGCCACTCACGACACAGGATGAGTGTAAAGCGTTAGAGCGCTCAGCTGTATGATACACCCGCCTCAGGCAGCGCCACACATGGGAACGGACTTGAGGCTGCAACAGAGGGTCTTGTACATATTTCCAGATTGTTTTTTGGGTCTCAATGGAATAAGGGATGTCCATCATGTCCAGGTAGTCCACCCTGGATAGGACATGGGGCCGAATGGGGATCACGCCATCATGGATGGGTAGCCCCTGTACCTCTTGTGTGAACTGAGGAGAGGGGCGGCCTCTTTGGGTTGTATGTCCACTAATATGGATTCTCCACTCTGCACTTCGCATGGAGAGTAGGATTCATTTGTAGTGGGTTTTGGTCCCGTGAGGACCTGTGGCCGATGTGTGTGATGCGAGGTATTTCATCAGGGAGTGGGGGTTTAATGGATTGTTGAGGCCCAAGGCTCAGGAGAAGTTGAAGCGGGCCGCACAGGACCAGTGTTGGGATGGGAGTGTAGGAGTGGTGATGGCCGCGATCCAGGTGCCCAGGATCTTGGCAGCATGGGCTTTGAAGTCAAGCAGGCCCATGCCACCTTGATGATGAGGGCCAAACATGACCTCTAGCCATACTGGTGGAGGGCGGCCTGACCAAAGCCATCCTTGCAGCAAAGCATGCAGGGATTTGAAGAAGCTTAGGGAGAGGGGGATGGCATAGGCTCCAAACCAGACTTTGGATAGGAGCATAGAGTTGGCAAGAACAACCCTGACAGTGAGGGTAGTAGGGTGGGCTCTGGAGAGGCAATTCGCTTCATCACGTTGTTCAGTATACGGCACTCCATTACTGCTGACGCATATCCGCCTGCCTCCATCCACACGCCCAGATGGCGCACCGGTCCTATGGTAAGACGTGGCACGAAGGGGAGCACCAGTGGAGCGGTGTGTGTTGAGTTAGTAAGGCGTGGACGTGGGCGAGCAGATGGGCTGGGTTGGTAACTAATTGCTGGGGCCCAGAAATTCTGAAACCGACCAAGGAGGATGATTTCAGTTTTGGAGGCGTTCAGTGCCGCGTTTACCCGGGAATATTCCTGGATGAGGGCTTCAAGCGCGCGTGCATCTTTGTTATTAGACACCCCCACCACGCAATTATCTGCAAATTCCATCATTTTGACTGGGGTTTGGCCTGGCACATGGACCCCAGTGAGTTGGGCATTCACATTTCGCAGTAGTGTGTCAAGGCTGAAGTTGTATAAGAGTGGGCTGAGTGGTCCCCTTGTCGCAGGCCCCTTTGAGGGCGGACTACTTCCGTTAGGAAGCCTGGGCCACGCACTGCCATTGTTGCAGATTCCGTGAGCAGCATCACCCAGTTTATGAAGCGGGGGGGGTAGGCGATATTGATGGAGGCAGGCCCTAAGGTATTCCCAGTTTACTCTATTATAGGCCTTTTGTTGGTCCAAGAATACAAGTGCCCCAGAGGCTGTGGACTGACATACATTAGCCACAGAGTGCACGTTATCCCAAATTGACCTTCTGGGGATGAAACCGAATCGTTCTGGGGAGATGGTGGCAGATGCTACAGTCCCTAAAAGGTTAGCCATGATTTTTGTTAAAATTTTGGTGTCTGTGTTTGTTAGAGAAATGGGGTGCCAGTTGGCTAAGTCAAGCTTATCCCCTTTCTTGAAGAGTGTGACAGTAAAGGCCTCATGTCCTCCTGGTAGGAGGCACGTTTCCAACAGGCTTTGGTTAAGTGAGGCTAACAGCAATGGGGATATATAAATGAAATATTTTTTGTAGAACTCATATGGAATGCCATCTGGCCCTGGGCATTTTCGGTTTGGCGCACCGCGAATGGATGTCCATAAATCATTTGGAGTAATTAAAAAACTATTATTTCTGGGTATCAGAAAATGGTGCGGATATGAGCTCAGTTGAGAAATTCTGCCATTTTGGCCAGCTGAATTGGTTCAGCTCGGTATAACTCAGAGTAATATTTTTGCATTTTGATTGCCACTTCAGCCAGTGTGTCCACAATGGAATTATCTGATCTTCGCACCTGTGTGCAGGCCACGCTCTGGCGTGGTGCAAAATTTTTTAAAGAAGTATGTGGTGCACTTGTCACCTTTAGTGATGCGTGTGGCCCTGTATTGGACACAAACCTGATATTTGTGTTGCCTTTTGAGTGCATTGAGGTGGGCGGCTGCCTCCGCCCACTTCTGGCCCCATGCAGGGCTGTATCCTGTGGCTGGAATGTTGGACTCCAAGTGGGCCAATTCCGCCAGAGCGCACAAGATAACCGCTGATGTGGCTCATGAGCGTCTGGAGGAGAGATGGCGATAGTGGCAGATGGAATCCTCTTTGAAAGTTGCCCATGTGGAAATGGGGTCCGCGCAAAACGGTTTAACAAACGATTTCGCCAAAGTTGCCTCTTCCACCCACATGGAAAATCCTGGTGACGCGAGCTCGGGGGGCGGATTTTGCACCAATGTGGGGCCTTTGCAACTGTGATGGGTAAGTGGTATGTTATTGAGAACAGTCGGTGGTCAGAGAATTCCATTTTCATTGTTTTGAAGTGGTAGATGTGGGTTTGGAATTTCGCCGGTGTTAGAATAAGGTCGATGCAGGTCATGGACCTTAATTGGCCGTTGTGAACGTGGGGATGCATCATGTTTTTGAGCAGTGGGGCATGTTGCAGCAGCACATCCATTAACCCAAGGGTGGCTTTTAGAACGCGTAGTTCTACGTGACCCTGGGGGGCGTGGGGTGAGGGCGGCCACCAGTCCATTGGTGAGGTTAGCCAACATTTTATGTCACCAAATAGGAAAGAATTGGGGGGTAGCGGGAGGGATTTGACCAATGAGAAAAATTCCTGATGCTCATGTGCACCGTTTGGGGCGTAGACGTTGACAATTGCATGTGCAACGTCAGCCCACAAGAAGGTGATGACCAGCACTCGGCCATCTAGGAATATTTCTGAGGATGTTAATTTGAAAAAATTAATTTTCTGAATTAGCACCCCACAGTGCTTCGACCAAAAGGATAGGGATGGGAGGAGCATTGTTTTCCAAGCTTCCTTGGAACCTCGTGGACAGCGGGACTCCTGGATGGCCAGGATATCCACGGGTAAATTGTGTTGTAAAAAAGTCAGTTTCTAGCCTGGGATGGGGAGGCCTTGAGTCCGGCGATATTCAGCGTCCCTAGAGTGAAGGTTTCCCCCTTCACACCTTAGGTGCGAGGGGGTGGGCCCCAGGCCCACCAGCCTCTTCAAGGTCCCCACGGGCTTTCACAGCAGCGTGGGTGTTAGCAGCAACGCTATTGGGGTTTTTGTTAATTTTTGTGGAATGAGTTGCATTGGCTTTTGCCTTTGCTTTTTGTTTTCCCAACATTGGATGAATTTTTTATGGTGCGGATAAGTTTGGTGCACCATCGAGTGGGGCAAAAAAAATTTTCAGTTAGGATAGGTCCCAAGTCAGTTTCGACTGGAGCTTGGGTGAAGCAATTGGGTGAGATTGAATCTCCCATTGGATCCTCAGACTGAGTGGCCCGCTCGGCATGGACCTCCCAATCTGATTGGGTGATGAATTCTGAGTCACTTCCGCTGCAAAGGTCTCCATGTCCTCCTGGCGTTGTGAGTGTGGAATGGTGGTGGTGGCCTTGGCCGCTTCCTTGGCCGCGGCCCTATGGGCCTGCTTGGCCTTCTTCCACTCCTGCGGGGAGATGGGCTTTACCAATAGGTAGCAGCCTTGTGCTCCCCACGGGAAAGCCTCCTTGGTGCTTGCGGTTGGTTTGTAGTGCGCCTCTCCGCTGGCCATGGCTGTTGAGGGGTGCTCTTGGAATGTGATGCCCTCCTTGATGGGGCATGCATGCGCCTTATGGCCGAATGCATCACAGTGGGTGCAAATGGGGGGACGCGCTGTCCACAGTTACCTGGAATGGGTGGGTGGTATGCCCTGCGATGTCAATAAAGGTGGAATGCAGTATCTGGGTTAGGTCCTTCACGATCTCCTCAGTTGGGGTCAGAACTGCAATGGCTTTGCCGGTGCACAGGTGTGGCATCAGTGTGAAATGTTGCATTTCAAAAGATTGTATTTCGCCGTATATGGCGAGACCATCTTTCAGGTGTTGCTCCAAAATGTCACGTTTTACTGTAGTAGGCAAAAAGTCAAAATGTGAGGATAATTTGGTTTGATTTTGTCCATCTGGTGCATTTGGTTTTAATGACCTGTTGCCCTTCGGGGAGGTCAACCACTATGCGCACCGCTGCAGCCTCATCTGCTGCTATTTTGCTTTTGAAACCTAGGTTCAGCCAACCGCGTGAGATGGAGTGAGGTGCAACGTACACCGCGGTCAGGAAAATTTTGTGTACATATTCACAAAATTTTTCCCACAAGGCCGTTTTTTGGATGTCCAGATACACACAGACTCCAAATTCCACTGACAAAAGTGGCTGGGAGTGTGGCGTGTTGATGTACTGGTTGCATCGTGCTTGCCACGTGAGTATCTCTGGGGAAATTGTGACCGCCAGTTTTTTGAGATTTTTGTCTATTCCGCCAGATTCTCCAGGGCGTTTTTGAACGTTAGAGGCCGTGGGCCTTCCGCCTGCTCCTCTTACCTTGCTTGCCCAACTGCTCCCAGACATGAGCGCATACTAATCTCCTCTGTGAGATTATCAAACTAGATTTAGTCTTGAATTGAATAGGTTGCAAAAGTGATTGCAACGAGAAAGAAAAGTTCTTATGTTATTTATATTATTTTTTAGTACTAGATGGTATGTTATTTATATTATTAAATTATATTTATTTGGCTTTGGCAATTAAAGCTGAGGCTATCTAAATATTACTTTTATAAATCCATTGAGGTCCTATAAATAGCTCAAGGATCACTTTAATAAATCAAAAATTCTCTTATCTCCTTTTTTTATCTTACCAAATGTTTAATGGCCTATTAACTCGCTGGGTCTTTGAGGCCCTGATTAATTTCAGGCATAGGTTGGATTTGCTTCCCTGTGGCCCAACAACCACAACCATTATGACATATTGGGGTTTGATGGTTTGACCAAATTGTCCAGTGACAAAATAAGTGAAAGTGGAGAACCTCCTCTATGGGGGTCAAATGAAGGTATGCTACTACTTGTTGTTGGTGGACCTACAACAATTCTGTTCTGTAAATTTGCTAGCAAATTTGATCTTTTTGTATCTAGGAGGATTATGCCTGGAGCTGCATGGGACTTTAACCATGACTTCTGGTAAAGCCCAATAACCTTCCCATAAAGTCAGTTGGGTATTTCAATCTCTAGCTCTGTACTTTTTTTATCTTGGCGATCATATGGGATTATCATGGATCTGGCAGCTCTGAGGGCCAACCTTTGATACTCGTATATCTGACTAGGTGAGAGCCCGGATTTTATTTCTTATTTGACAGTAATAAACAGGGATTACATCATCGCAGTACATGAGATTGACATGCCTCATATGGATAGGAAACTTCTGCACTCCGCTGTTGGTAAAATAAATTGTGATCTATTTCCCCCAGGATCACAATAGTCTCTTCCGCCATATTGACTACTGCACCATTGTGAAAAATGAAATCTGTTCTGATCAGCGGGTCATAAGTATTATTTTTAGCACAATTTCTGGAGCTACAATTACAATCGACCCAAACCATGATGGTAACACATTGTATGCTCCCTCTAAAACTGTGCTATCTGATCCAGCAGTTCCATACACCCTTGGATTCTCTACGGCAGGGTTTACGCCAACTTAGCTACCAACTTGGTGGAAACTATGTTGACTGGTGCACTAGTATATATAATGGCTCGGATTCAGGTCTTTGCTACAGAGATGTTGCAATATGTACTCTCAGAGTAAGAAGATTTTTGACTATTCTCCACATAAATGTTCAAAGAGTCTCTCCTTTCTAAGAAACCAATAATCCCACATCGACTTTGGGATATTCTTTAACAATAGTGTTAATCAAAATAGCTATGGGTACTCCTTTCAAGGTAGGAGAATCCTTGGAGGGTCCAGGCTTGTCCACCAAAATTTGGCTAAAAATTTGGTAGATATATGGTTTTGATTTCACCTGGTTTGCCCCTTTCAAACGCAGCATTTTCTACTTATGCTAAGACAGAACATGGACCTTCTCAGCTGGCTGCGGATATATAAATATGGCATTGAACTTAGGGACTTTAGTTGAATATACTTCATTAGGTTTGTTTTAACAGAATGGGTTGGAAAAGCGGAGGTAAAGGGTCCCATCTCTATTTCACTCTGTATTTTCCCTGGTCATACTAATTTGACTGCACAAAGCGGGCTTGACGATTAGGGAAGTTAAGCGCATGATGCCCAGGATGACCACACCCTTAAAATCTTGGCTCATGGGACTCCCGTCTTTGGTTGCTATGAGAAGGCCTAAGCCAATAGTTAGACTGCTGCTTGTAGCTTGACAATGACAAGATTGTAGATATGATAGGGCTGGAAGTTTTAGGGAGTACTCTAGTCAACTGAAATGATCTTGACATAGATAAAGGCCCCGCTACAACCCCAGATGGTTTTTGTTTCACAAAGAGTCGATTAAATGTGGTCAATAGATGGTGCAGGTAGTTGACGACTTTGGGCAGGGGTACTTCTTCATGAAATACTGCAGCCATAGCGTTAAAGAATTTTTTAGTTTGGCTTCATCACAGCATTCATTTCAATCCTCTTGTAAATTTAGGAAACATCCCTGCTCCTAATAACACATGAGTTTTGGCAGTGAAGCAGTCAGGTAATACTGTGAGAGACTCGTTACACTGGAACTCTTTAATTAAGTACACGGTCTTCCGTTGTGACATCCTTTTTACTTTCCCAAACAACCGCAGCACTATTCTTTTACCTCCTAGTAGATAATAGAGCCATTCAGAAGGTAACATGTAACTTGGTCAGCGCTTCTGGAATCCAAGGAGGAAATCAATTATCTAGCTTTAAACTAATCCAGAGAACCTTCTACTGCAAATATGAAACTCTCAAAAAACCTTGTATGTTTCATCACGGCTAAATGGTGGGCAGCTTGTCAATGCAGACCTCTTCCTCAACTTCATGATATGAACCTTGAAGTGAAATGGGTAACTAGCCTAGGCTCATAGGCATATTCCCAGTGAGCAACAGGCTCAGAAAGCGCAGCAGAGCTTGGTTTTAAGCCACTTTTGGTACAGGGTGATTCTCTTCTGTTGGCAATAATTTCAGTATGCGAGGGTATATTTTTGGGGGGACATATTTATCCTTGGAGCTTTCATCAGGAGCAGAGTGATTCACGCTATCTACATTCTCTATAAAAAGCTCCCCTCTCTGGTATCCAGCGTCATGTCTACAACAACATGACCCCCTCCTTAACAGCTCTATACAATTTATGCTTCATGCAATGTAACAGCTCCATAATATCATCCAAGCGATCATCAAGTCGTTGGACTTGGTGACCACACAGATGCAGTTGGGTGAATTCCTTGTCAAGCTAAATCATTATACCCTTATTTTTTAAAGGAGCATATTTTGAGTCTGGAGTAGTTTATCAAAGATAAGTTTTGGTTTTGCTTTTTGGGATAACTTAATAAAATGGGGAATCGCCTTATCAAACTGAGCCTACTGTGGCATTTACTTGGCGACTATAGAAATTTAATGTGGTTGATCAATGTTCCCCATGTAGTGAGCATAACTGTTGAAAAATTTGGCATAATGGTTTATAAAATTCTTATTGGTTGGCACAGGGTTAAACCCACTAAGCAATGGATTGACGATAAGGTGATCACCAACCCTAAATAAGCTACAAGGTCGTTTATATGTAGGAAGCAATTGCCTCCATGACATCACTTTACTTATTTTATATATATAATTGGCAGCCATTTACTGCTGACTCTTTCTCTTTTCCATTATCCTCTCCTTTTCCTCAATAAAAGGCACTCTTTTATTGTCTTCATGTTCCACTCATATCTTCATTGTTTTGGTCAGTTTTGATCCTTAAGCTTAGATATTTATTGACTGGAACTCATTTGGTGGGCTTTGACCCTTTAGCTTAGCTATTATTCATTCTCTTGAACATGTATAGTTTTACCACATCATTAGAGGCTCTGACAAAAATTCAAACAGAAATGGTTTTCCTATTCACCTTATTTCAAGGCACTCAATTATTCATATATATTAAATCTTTTTGACTGATATAATCAATCCGCTACAACTATTTATAGCATATCATTTAATCATAATAATATCTCAACACTTGGTATCACATAGGTTGATCATTGAAAAATTCTTGTGCCTTTGAGCTTTAAAAGCCCCAAGTGGCTCCTAGTGCAGGCAGCTATTGCGGGATGAAGACCTGGGGTACTGCACCTACCACACTAAGGCTATGCAAACCTAAGCACCACTTAAAAATGCGGTCCTGACTGCGATTGGGAGTAGCTCGTGCTACCCACTAAACTGACATATGCTCGCCCTGTCTAAGTACTTGGCAGTTTGTCTGCTCCATCCAGGACAGGCGATATGATTCTCATACCCCTTGCGGGGGACAATACCTGATGACCCCAACGTTTAAGGCCCCTGAGGTGGGAGAAGCTGAAGCCTTCCCCTTTGTCACCTGCTTTTTTAGCGGATTTGTGCTCTTCTGCCCCTTTTTGTCCAGGAAACCTAAGAGTACCTTTTAATCTGCCATCACTTTCTTGCATTATCTGTTTTTCCACCTGCTGGCTCATGCCAACTGAACTGGCAGCTAACTGAGATTCAGGCCAACTTGTCAAACCGCAGCGTTTAATGTAGTCCGATGCACCAAAGCACAGCCAACCAGGATTGCCCCTCCCTTGTCTGGGGACCGCACCCATACAACCTTAGCTTGTGATGAGGCCATTTGACAGGTACCATGCCCAACTCGTATCCCTCTTTTCTGCTCATATTTTCCCCTCAGGGAGTGGTAGACACCCACAAGAACCGGTCAACACTTTCATTACTACAATCCCGCACTTCTTTCAGGCCACTAGAGGGCACAACTAACGCACCTCTCTGGGTTCTGGTGTTGGCTACTCAACCATGTTTCCACAGGCTTTACCTGGTTGCACCATGCGGAGGCCCCAGCTTACCCTAATTAGATCATCAATTCTTCATTATAACCTTTTATGGTTACACTAAAATTTACTACCTTGTGTGCCACATAATTAATGGTACCATGACATTTTTATAAACCTTCATTTCAGATTAGGTAGGATTTCATCTTGGGGTATCTTAGGCTCTGAATTGGTCTGATGAATTTTTCCTAGTGTCAATTTGAGTCTTATTAACTATCATTTTTCCATAATATCAATTGATGTAGCTTCTTTACCTCTTCTCAGATCTGTGTGCCAACTCTGTTGTAGGAGTTGAATGATTAATATTCTTCCCATCATGCCATATATCCTGATAACCAACATCACCCTTTCAAGAATATTGGCAGATGAGTAATGTAAGAATTGGCTATGTACACGTTTGATAGTTAGTTCAGTTTCTAAAGACTTGATAGAGTATCTGTCCTCACGTTTGTAGATTATACCATATGGCCCATATAAAAGAAATATTTTTCCTCCTTAGGAAAGTTTTTTATTGTGATAGTAAAAGACTAAATCCAAAAATTATAAAATCTAAAAACCTTTCTTACCAGTTTGCAAATTTCTGAGCAAAATTAGTAAATAGTAAAAGCAAACTTTTGCCTCAAACCACGCCACCCAGTTCCCCTAAAGTCCTCAGATCCCCAGCCAGCTGCTCCAGGTGGGGAAGTGGCGAAACTTTCCATAGCGTTTTCCATTTGGTGGGAGAACGCGCTCAGATTAAACCACCCAGTCCAGCCAAATCTTTGAGATGAACCATTCCTCCCAAGGATCCAGAGTCCACCTTGCACAAATCCAGCCAGTGCCTTGAAGCCCCCTGGTGCTCCCTCACAGCAACATGCATTTTGGCCTTTGGGATTGAATATGCAAACTATTCCCCTAAGCTAACCAAGCAATCATTGAGTTGGCTTAGGTGGTGATGGAACCCGCCAGGTTTGTTGACTTCCGCCCTTATAAGGGTACTTTGATATGGGCTTCTTATGTAAAGCCAATTCTCCACTGTGGCAGCTGTGCCCCTTGTGTTACAGGGCACCACTCTCCCCATCACAAGCACCTGGCTCCTGCAGATACCACTCTGTCGGTCAAGTTTTGAGTTTTACCTCTCACCTAACCCCCCACAGTGCTCTATCAGGAGCTGGTGGTTGATTTCTTCACTTATGGCTTCAACTACATCCTTCAGTTTGTGGTATCAAATGGTGAACGAACGTCAATCAGGGCCTCAGGCTTATGCCACAATCTGCCCTAATTTTAATAAAATTTCTCAATTTGTTCTCCTTGATCTGTTGTACCTTCTACCACAGACCATCTGTTCTGGGCCTGTGTCAAGGTCGGGCAGATTATCTGTCCATCCTGTTTTAGGTTAAACCGTTTGAAACGTAAATATCCCCTTTGCTTCTTCCGCTGGTTTCATGCCTACAGCTTATAGGGTACAATCTGCTGCTGACCATGTGACATTTTTGGTATGTGGTAACATCTTACCATAACCTCCCCCAAACCTATTGCTGTAGCAGATCCTGCTGCAGCCTATCCGGCACATCCTCAAGCCCACCCCACACCCAACCCATCTAATCAGAAAATGACATGGACTTCTGATCGCCCCCACGCTTCCTCTCATTCATCATCCAAACCCCAATCTGATGCAATGCCCCAATTCTAACAACCGGAATCCCAGGGCCTTATTAGCTTAGGTATCAAAATTGGGCGTTCTCATTGAGCCATATGAATTCATCTTTGAGAAATTTTTACACCAATTATGATGTTCAGTTCCCCCATCAGTTATATGTTTCACAAATGAGCGCTGAACTATTCTTACTCCAACCATTAGCTCGCTATTGAAGCGTCTGCTTCCCCCAACTGTCAACCTCTCCACAAAGCTGTAGTGTAGTTTGTGGCAATGCTTGCTGAAGGTGTTTCACCTACTCATTGTCCTAGAAACACTTACCGCTGCGGGTAAACAAAACCTAGTCTAGTTATAAGAATGCCCAAAAATCAATTTTAAATTTTCATGGCAGTGTCAAAGAACCCAAAAACCGAAAAAAATCGCACTAAAATTGCAACCTTCATTAAGCTCCCTGATGCATGTCTTTAGGCGGAGCAAGGACTTGTCATTTACATAACTGCCTTTTCTGAAGCGCACAGTGTATGGCCTGGTCCTCCCTTCAGTGATATCGAACCCCATACTACTTTTTCCCTCCCCTTGCTATCTTCCTGGGCCCGCATCTTGCTTTCACTCCAATGAGACTGAAGAATTGCCCCCTGGTCCCTCTCCCCTTCCACCATGGTTTGCTAGCAATTATCTTTTGAACCCTGGTTTGGTTTTATTTTTGTTTGTTTCAGCGCCGTTTGCTCTTTTGAGAGTTAAGTCAATTTTATTTTTTATTACTTCTCTTTTCAGTACTGCCCGACCAATGGTCAGTATACCTTAAATTAACAAAAATTTTAAAGGATGGTAAAGTATGAAGAGATGTAGGTTCTGCTTGGCCTTCTCTTGTAGATGTCTTGGTTAGATTTATCATTGCCTCTGATTGTAATACTATACTCTTCTAGCTAATCCTCTTAGTAGTTTTTCATGCCTTCAATATCTCCAATGGTAACTTCATGAGACACTAGAGCTGAAATTCCAGGTACTCTTCCATATAAGGCCTTGAAGGGCGACACTTTGAAGAATAGATGGAAAATTTCTTATAGACCATCAACGCACTTGTGAGATGCTGGTCCCAGTGTAATGGATTGGTAGTGGCTATCTTGTGTGATATCAAAACTATTATATCATTTGCTCTCTCTCTATATTTCCGTTAGTTTATGAGTTTTAGGGCTCTGAGAATAGTTGTTTAGTTCTATTTCTCGTTATGGAAATCCAACAAGGTTTTAGCTCACTGGTGCTGATACAGCTGGATTCCACAGAAATACTTGAAATTTAGAAAGAATTACTTTCTGAGAATAAATGTAAATGGGTTTAAAAGTTTTTAATTTGGGGTCCAGGAAGGAAGTAATAATGAGTGCTTTGATATTAATGCTCAGTATTTAAGCTATCATGAAAATTGAGGGTCAAAGGGATTCAATGTATCGTTCAGAATAGCTTAAATTCATCTATATTAGTAAATATGGTAAATCCTCCTATTGGAGCTCATGAAATTTTGTTACTTTGATGAATTGAAAGATTGGAAGGTATTTCTGGGCAGAATGTACCTAAGATGTGATAATTTGATGTATTTAAAAAAATCGCCGTTTGATAAAATAATTTACACCTTGGAAAACCTCTGCCACGCCTATAAAAGGTGTTGGTTCCAAACTTAAGTGCTGTTATAGAACTATATGCAGCTGGGGGAGAACAATTCAATGGGTGCCCCAGTATATGCCAAATGGTCAGAGGAATCCAATTGCTTGATTTTGAGTTAATATCCCATTTGTTATTTGGAAAAGTGTTGCCCCCTTCGCGGGGTTCCACCAATAATTGGCCAAGGTTTTATGGCCAATATTTTCATAATTTTCTGTTTTAGTGTATATTACTTTTTTATTGGGCATATAATTAGCCAATTGTTTGTGTTGAATTGGGATTATTCTAACCTAAAACATTCTTTTGATAAAGTTGAGACAGCAATTGTCTGACATCACCTCAAGAATGTTGGGAGGAGAATATGGCCATAGGAAATGGTCATTTACCCGATCAATGTTGATCCCTGTAGCTAATGATTTAATAGAGTACTCAGAACCTATCTTGTAAGTAATGGTGAAAGGAGCTTCCATATTGATCCAAGCTTGCCGCTTCTAGGAGTAATGCTATTATAGTAATATAAAAAAAATCTGACAATTGAAATGAAGGCAGTAAGCCTGAAGTTCATTGGAAGCTCGTCCTTCTTTAGTAATTTTTAGCTAAGTCAGTAGAGTCTCATATTAAAGCTTAATAATATAATGAGCTAATCTTCTCATGAATTTTTCAGGTTCCTCACCACTTTTAGAAGACATATTTAGCTAAGAGGGAAGGTATTTTTGGTTCCCAACCATACAAGACATGGTATAGATACATTTTTAAATCTGATGATAGCAAATCCTGGTAAGCCATGAAAGCACTGGGTAGGTATTGGTCCAAGTGGAGTGGATCATAGGAGTCTATTTTATGTAGATTAAAAATCAAGGTTCCATTTGCTATTTTTCCACAGACCCATTGGTAGAAGTATTTTATAGAGCTGAGGAAAGTTGTTGGGCTCCCATGAAAGTAGACAGGATTTGGCTACTCTGGAGGTGAAGTTCCTACCATTGACACATAGTAGTACTTGGGGACACCCATGCCAAGTGAAATATGTTGATGTAAAAAGGTGGCTGTGACCTTGGTCTTTGTGCAGGAAGAGCCATGGCTTCAACCCACTTATTTAAGTGGTCAATGACTACTAGGATGAATTTGTTTCCACCTGTAGTCTGATGGAGAGGACTATTACGTTCAGGATAATGATGTGGAACGGTTGTTGTATTGTAGCTGGCTGATATTGATATCTAGTATTGAAACTGGATTGTTTCTTACACGTGAGGCAGGCATCCAAGACTTTAACAATATTACCAATAATTTCTTCTTAATACCGATCTTTAATCCATCCATAGGTTTTCTTGGCTCCTCCATGTCCTAGGGTGGAGTGAGCTTCCAGGATAACAGGTAAAAGTACAGAGGGCCGAATAAAAGGGAGCCACTTTGCCCCCAATTGCTTGTACAAGTTACCACTCCCTACTTTAGTGTTTTGGGAGTGCCAAGATAAGATTTTATGTATTGGCTCGTACTCATCCTCCCAGTCCTAGTGGGTCATTATGATGTCATATAGCCGCTCTGCCTCACTACTATCCAAGTGAAGGATGGCAGCCAAGTTAACCTATCAACATTGATGTGATGGGTTCCTGCATGGTGTACAATCTTCATGTCGTAATGCTGGACCTTTAGAGCCCAGAGAGATAACCGGCCAGTAGGATCCTTAGTGTTCTGTAACCATTTTAGAGAAATGTGGTCCGTAAACACAGTGAAAGTGGTCCTATACAGGAAATGGCGTTAGTGTTTTACAGCTAACAGAACGGCAAAGCACTCCTACTCTGTTATACTGTAGTTGTGTTCTGCATTTGATGGCATCTTTCTAAAATAGGGTACATGATGATCAATACCGTTTTCATGCAGTTGAGTTAAGATGGCCCTAATAGCATATTCTGAGTCATTTATAAACAAAATAAAATGGTTTACCATAGTTGGGATGCCTCATAATAGGACGTTTTTAGTAACAGAAGCTTTAAAGTCTTAAAAGCGGCCTTTTGTTCAGTTCCCCATTGGAAAGGGGTGTTATTAGTCAGTAGTTTACCAAGGGGTTCACTGAGTTGTGCAAACTTAGGGATGAATTGATGATATTACCCCATCATCTCTAGAAATTCCTGTACAACCACGCAAATTTTTGGAGATAGCATTTTTGCAATCTCTTTAACCTTATCTGTATGGGTTGGATACCCTCTTGAGAAATGGAGTGTCCAAGGAAATCCAATTTCCTTTGGAAGAAGGTCCAATTTGAGAGTTTTATTTTAATATTGGATTTAAGTAAGCGTTGTAACTCCTCCTTTAAGTTATTAAGATGTTCATTAAAGATTTTTTGTGAACAATGAGATGTCATAGAGATATACAATGATGCAACTTAACTTCAGTTACTGCAGAATGTGATCCATGGAGCGCTGGAAAGTTGAAGGTGCGTTACAAAATTTTTTGAGATAATCAGGTGGGTTCTAAGAGACCTTCACTGCAAATGAGAGCACATCTCCTGCTCTTTGGGAGAAAGATCTATTTGCCAATAGCACTAGCCAAGTTCATGGGGAGAGGAATTAGAGCCAGAGAGTTGGGCCAGGGCGTTGTAAATGTGGGGGATATGATAGCTATCCTTTTTTGTAAGGTTGTTTAACTTGCAATGGTTCATGACTATCCATTGACCTCCGTTCTTTTTTTAATTAGCAGTAGGGAGAAGACCAAGGGCGATGTGAAAAAACTAGTAACCCCAAGTTTAATAACTGCTTGATTTCCGTCCTCATCTGCTGTTCCTCCAACTTTGACTTGTGGTAAGATTTTGACAAATGGGAAGGGCATCACCCACATTAATGGAGTGGCATCAGCCCTTCATGTGGCCATAGTCGTTATCTGATTTGAATAATATGTCACTAAAGTCTTCCAATATAGTGTGAAATTTTTCAATTTCAGTGGGAGTGAAAACATCCGAGATATGGACTTTGGGTAGGGTACATACCAGGTTATCCGTTGGTAGGCCATATCTAATGTAAAGCCAATGAAGTGAATTTGTTCAATGTCATCCACTGGGATTAATAAACCTCTACCAAACTCCTGGTGTTTTCTCATCACTATGTCCTTGCCATTGAGTTTACCCAACAGAAGAGTAATAGCCTCTGGTAGGCTGGTTCTAAAACTCCAAGCAATACCTGAGGCTTCAAGGGGCTAACGCCTTCAAATAATTATGAGGTGCAACAAGAAGTGGTGTGAGAATTGGAGGGTGATCTTTGTGTCAATCACTCTTTGTTCACCCAGCTTGATCACTATATCATCTGAAGCATAATACGAAATACCGTCCATACCATCCAATGATTCAGAAATTTTTTGTATTTAGTCCTGAATGGTATTGTAAATGTAAAGTGGAAACTGGGAAATCAACCATACAATATAATATTTGTTCTTGCTGAAATACTTATTAGATAAAATTAAAGGGACTTCATATTTGAGTAACAAAAGGAAACCTTGCTTTATGTTGAAAATTCCTTCAAATTTAATCACAAATTGAGTACCTATGAGCATATTATAGGCATTATTGTTTAAGGCTACTGTGAGGCTGATAAAATAAGCTTCCCAAATAGAATGGGAAGGGAAGAGTATGCTCAATGGCGCAGGTGTTGTTAGGGCCTGTGGTCCCAAATTATTAATTGTAATCCAAGTCAGGCTCCAACTTGATCTTTTTCATCAACCTTGAGTATGTTACATTCGCCTGGAAGCCAGTATACAGGATTGCCATCACCCGGACTTTTTGAATGACCACTTCACCTTAGTGTGTGTTCCCCAAATGTTAGTAGACAGAGTTAGGACCTCCTGGAGATGGAAGGAGTATTTTAGTTTACAAGCTGTCTGAGGGTAACTCTCCAAGATGGACATCATGGTGTGACCTCGCTGGAGAGGGCGAATCAAACAAGATAGGAGCTGATCCACATCTCTGGAATTATTGATAGCCACAGGACACCCTATAACTTGGCTGAGTTATGTATCAGTTGGGTATGGTGGTTGCATCCGATCCTCCTGTGTTTAAACAATCAGGGACCTCCACTTCAGCGGGTACTTAATACAATAGTAAACAACTTCATCGTAACCCACCTCAGATTCATCCCCAGGGGTAAAATCAACAAGAGGTAATGGCATAATTTATGTAAATAAGTCTGTCATATGAGATTTAGCAACAATAGATGTGCCTATCCCTACACTGACATCTCTTTTACCTGCTCCTGTTCCCCAGTGTCAGCTTTCTTTTTCCAGCACACAGCCTCATTGTGTCCAAACTTGTTGCAGTATGCAAACCAAGGGCGTTCAGGCCGCTTATTTTTAGTTTTTTGCTCATCAGTAACCATAATCTGAAGGGTCTCCATTTTGTCTTAGATGGCCAGAACCTGAGGCCTAGGCTTTTGGTCCTAAATGGCCAGAACACAAGGTAGGGATACAACTCCATGAGGTACTTTAAGCTTGTGGAATTCAGCAACATCTATTAGAGCCTCTTTTAAATCATGGAAGTTGTGGAAATATCATTTGACGGAAGTGATATGCATCGCCAAAGGAGGGTGAGATGCCAGCCCAGTCAAAATAGCGGCAATACTATCGTCCAAGGTCAACATGTTAGAATTTAACAACATTTGCGCTTCAATATAGAATTGTTCCGTGAAGGCAACACTGACTCTCCTTTTCTTATGCTAATGCGCATGAACTCTTGCTTCTTCATTCCTAAGCTTCCTTTTGAGCTAAACTCGTTGATAAGGGCCTCCTTAAACTAGGACCAGGCGGCAAGAGTATCCATTTGGGAGCCATCACCTCCTGGGCCATACAACTCAAAAAAGAGAGTTTTTTATTGACCTTCTGACGGTCAGTCGTCTCAACAATATCAGCTTTGTAAACATAAAAAATGAAGCGATGCTGCCCTTGCCAGGTATAAGCTTGTATTTAAAAGTTGTCTTAATGAACCATGGTCACCCCCAGAGAGGGTATGAACTTCAGGAGCATCTGTCCCTGTGGTTTCCAAGGAATGATTTAACTGATTAAAAGAGCGAGAGAGTCAATTGAGTTGTTCTTAGAAAGCTTCAAGCCTGATTTTTAAGGCGGTGATGGACTTTTAAGAGGAGGATTAACATATAGTCAATCGAGCTTTCATCCCCATCTTTTGAGTTTCTAGTTCTTCAACCTTACTCTCCAGTGGCTTGACTTAAAACGGAGTTATGACACAGGAGAGCATATGTTTTATTGGTCAACTTCCACCAACCCCACGCAGTTTTTAAGCTCCTCCTTTATATGCCTACACCTTTCATCGTCACATGGATAGGAACTTTGTAACTGTACGTCCCCTTTAAGCTGTTAATAATTACACTCAACCTGTGTCAACCAACTATGTATATCCTTCAACAGAGCGGGCCTTTAAGTGAAGTTTTGGCTCCTTGAGCTTCTTTTGACATTTGTCTAATCCAGAGGGCCAAATATTTTGTAATCTTATGAGAACACTTAAGGAATAGCTCCTTTTCCAGTTGAGCAACCTTAGCCTTTAGACTGAAGGTACCCCTAGAAGGTTTGTGCAATAGATGGCGCTCAAGCTCTTCAACACGTGATGAGACTTGAGCTAGTTGCCGCTCCACCAAAGCCACATGTTCATCCCCAGGTTGAGGGGTGGACGCATTTTCCAAAAGGTCACAGCAAGTTTGCTCTTCATGATTTTCAAGCTCTTTGGCGAACTCCTCAAGTAGGGAGCAGGTGCTAGTGGTGGAGGCGTGTAACTCATCATGGAAGATCTGCATCACCTCCTCTACATACTTTACTACACCAGTATGCATGGTGGTGATCCACACATGCAACTGAATAATCAATTTTGGGTTTGCCTCTACATTATATCTAGCTGCTCCATTATGTTCAGAGGTCAGTTGATATAAATTATCATAAGCTAATCTTAAACCATCATGGTTTGTTAGGTGTCAATGTAGCTCTTCATGATGGGCAGCTAAGAGGTGTATCATATGAAACAAAGCAGGATGGGCAATATTATGGACATAGGTAGTCAAATTTGTAAGCTTGATATAAGCATTAAGAAGGATTTGAGTTTCATAGAGGTGCATAAGATGGTCCTCTACAGAATATTATCTTTCTTGGAAGAAATATTACCAGGGTTTAATATACCATGCGTTAAATCTCTCCCCAGTTCAGCGGCAGGTAAGATAAGGTTTTATGACTCTGGTATCAAAATTCGGTTAAACTGTTCTCCTCTAAATAATAAGGTTGGGGGTTATCCATGCGGTTATCTTCTATCCCATCACCGTTTCTTACCCCAGATATTAACACATCAAGGTGGTGCGCCCTCCTTTTTGTTGGTAAATAAACTTGTTTTATACAAAGTTTCCCCCTGTAGTGAGAGCCAATTTGTGAAAATCAAGAAAATTTTTAGCTCTCTGGTGCTGATACAGCCAGATTCCACAAAAATACTTGAAACTTAAAAAGTCTTTCTTTTTGAAAAACAGGAGGTTGGTTTTTTAAGTTTTTATTTGGGGCGTGAAAGAAGTAAAAAATGATTGCTTCAATACTAACGCTCAGTATTTAATCTATCTCAAGTATTAAGGATCAAATGGGTTCAATGTTACGTTCAGAATAGCTTAGATACATCTGAATTAGGAAATATGGTATTTCATCCTATTTGAGAACAAAAATTTTTGGGTTACTTTGGTGAAACGTCAGATGTGAAGGTATTTTTGGGAAGAATGTACTCATGTGGTAATTATTTTATGTATTAAAAAATCACTGTTTGCTAAAATAATTGCACCTTAGGGACCTCCGCCACGCCTATAAAAGGGAAAGGCCCCCACTTAGGTGCTGTAATAGGACTATATGTGGCTGGGGAGAAGCATTAAATGGGTGCCACAGTATATGCCATGTGGTCAGAGAATCCAATTGCTTGATTTTGAGTTAATAGCCCATTTGGTATTGGGGAAAGTGTTGCCCCTATTTTTAGGGTTCCACCAATAATTGGCCAGGGTCTTTTGGCTAATATTGTCATAATTTTCATTTGAATCAATAAAACTTTGATATTGGGCAAGTAATTGGATAATTGTATGTGTTGTCTTGAGATTATTCTTACCTAAAACATTCTTTTGCCGAAGTTAAGATGGCAATTGTCCAACCATCTAGTACTAAAAAAAAAAAGATGGCAATTGTCCAACACTTGTAGTTAAGATTCTCACGACTCTTAAGTTAAGTTTTGTTCCATTATCACATAGTAGTGCTTATGAGCAGCCGTGCCTGATGATTGTATATAAAAAAGTTAGCAGTAGCCTTGAAAGTTGGAGCAGAGATAGCGTTTGCTTCAACCTATTTTATAAAAATTCTCTTTTCCCATAAGGATATATTAATTTTCTCCTGTGGATTCAAGTGATGGACCTATAACGTCTAAACAAATGGTTTGAAACAGCTATTGAGTTGCTATGAGTTGATACTTGTACCTGGCCTTATGTGGCGTCTGTTTTTTCCAAGTTATGCAAGCATCTAATACTTCTACTACATAATCCAGATTCCTTTCTAATAGTAGCGATCTTTGATACAATCATAAGCTTTTCTAGCTCCTCCATGTCCTAGGGTATTGCGGGCTTCCATTTACAACTGGTTCCTATCCAGAAGGTCCAAATAAAGGAGGCCCGCCCTGTTCCATGCTTTTTTGTATTATATTCTATCAGGAACTTTCTTTAATTTGAGTATGTCATTCTAACTCTTATGAACTTGTTCATCTTTATCCTCCCAAGCGTCTGGCTTCATGAGTAGGTTGTGTAACCATTAAGCTTTGCTATTGTCTAGATAAAGTAGGAGCAGTTGAGTCTGTCCATATAAATACATGTGCTTCAATCCAGCTTGAAGGACAATGTTTATATTGTATTGCTGAAGTATAAGTGCCTGTGGCTTAGTCTTGTTGAATCTTCGATGTTTTATAGTCACTTTTAGGAAGTGTGAGTTTTTGAGGATTATATCGCTTATAAAACGTATTCCTGTTTTGCTAGTTGGGAAGAGTTTCGGCCAACAAATCCTCAAATATGCTATGTGTCTTACGGTATTTTCTAACCGTTTGGAAGCTTACAAAGCTAAACAACAATACCTGACTCTCTTGATCTCTTCCAGGGTAATTTTACCTCTCTAATCGGGAACTCTCCAGACACAGGTAATTATGACAAGCTCCCCTGAATGCTTGTCTATACTCTTAATATGAAGATCAAATTAAGATAAGAAGATATAAGACAAAAATATGAAGATATGGAAAGATGACGATGATTTTATTTTAGGGTCAGGCGCCAGTATTTTATAGCTCTAGGACATCTTCTGGCCATACTCATCTATTAAAAGATTTAATTAAAACCATGCCAATCCGCTATGGATTATGGCAGTGGTTAGAAAAATATTCCCAAGTTAATTAAGCCCTTAAATTAACTTAATTACAATCATTTCAGCCTGATTGGAGGCACTAATACTCTTTTAATTGGGAAGATTTTAGGCATAATATTAGCACCTCAGCGGTGTATATTTGCCTTTCATTCAGCCCAATTACGTTTTATCATACAGCTGACAAAATACAATAAGTGAGGAAAAAGAATATATAGAATTTAAATGATGATGCACCCCTAATCAGGAGATCAGCAAACCTCTCAATAGTACTAGGTACTCCCTATTTGGGCCATACATGTGCAAGTAGTATTGTTTCATCGTACAGCTGATGAAATACAACAATTGATAAAAAATATGGATTCTAATAATGATGCACGCTTAATTGAGATGTCAGTAACCCTCTTGATAGTACTTGAACTCCATAATTGTGAATTCCATATGTAAGTACTATCATGCCAATTATGTTGATCAACATACATAAAAATTATTATTAATTAATTGTATTTGCATTAAATTCATAAATGCAATTAAGTTTGTGCTATAGATTCATTTGGTTCACCCAAGTGGTTCCCATGATTGGCCATAAAGTAATAATATCATAGCTAAAATTAGCTATGATAATCAGGACGATTTAAATCCAATTGAGGTGGTTTTGGAATAAATTTAGTTATGCAGGTAAATCAGGAAAGATTAAAGGATCCATCAATGGATTAATCTATTAGCATTGATGGTTTTTTTGAAGGGTTTATTTTTGAGTCAACCATCAAGATCTATCATTTCCCCCACTTGACTAAAATATAAACCCTGAGTTTCCCAATTCTCTCTTCATATCTGTAAACAACACCACTTCAGCATATCATAAATCCATCACTGCAATACTTCTCTTTCCCGTTACTATCACTATTAATAACATAATTTTATGCAATTTCTCCAAGATTGACAATCAACCAGGAAATATGAGCAAATTTGTCCATAACAACACCAGTTGGGAAAAAGCGGCCAGTGCAAATGGCCCAAAGCCCTCCCAACCCACCGGGGAAAATTGCTAGTGGAATGTTGACACATCCTCCCACCAAAAAGGGTGAGTACAGTGCCGCACCCAGAGTTTTGCAATTTCTGCAAATTTAGGCGCATATACCAAAATAGAACACTCTCAACCCCTGTCCTCCCTTGAGCACAGCCTTAGAATTATGGTCAGCAATACTTCCCTCGAATCATGGGAAAAAATGGGGAGGCCTTCTCTGCAACTTTCCCAAACACCGTCTCAGTAAATTATAAAAACTTACATAGAGGATGGGTGAACATCAGGTTCATGTCCGCGGAAGAAGCGATGGGAGCAGCAAAAATTGTATTCTCCATAAAAATTAACAATGAAGACCACACCATCCGCATGGTGTGCACATGATGGAATAAGGCAAATGACCTATTTATCATATTTGACTGACTCCTGAGCACTGTGCACCATGATATCCTTGTGGACAAGCTCCGCAGGGGCCTCGAAGGTTATGGCGTAATCAAACAGTTTAAATTTGAGAAATTCCCCCTCCTGCCCCACCTGTGTAAAGGAAGGCAATAGCCATTATAGAACCTGACCAGGATGTGGTAGAGGATATCACCCTCATTCCCTGCATGGCGACCATCAACCTCCCCGATGGCAGCGTATCTCACCCCTTCCACATCACACCAGAGCACACCCCACCTATCTGCAAATTCTGCATAGCCATAGGCTACAAAGACCACACATGCCCCATCAAGTGTGGGATTGAAGCACCGGAATTTTGTGAGGACAATATGGATGAAACAAGCCCAACTTTTAGCAAAATTAAGGACTCCTTTTTCGCCTTCTATTGGGGTGAAAGAGCTGATGTCACTTTAGTTGAGCCCATTTCATACAAGGACCGCCGTCACGCACAGACTGCCCGCAAGCAGGCTACAAGTTCTGCTGAGACCCAAACCCAAACCACAATTTCTCCAGAACAGATTCAGGTGGATGCCATGGCAGCACAGCGGAATAACCAATCAGATCCCCCACATACAACCAAACATAACCAAAATGATGAATTTTTTGGACACAACCAATCAAACACCTCCAACCAAGTGGGAGCAAATCCACCTTGCACCACTGTGGATCCTCCCAGCCATTTGTGTGATCAGCGATGATATGGAAGACCATTTCAGCCAATCACAATGTGACAACAATCATGCACAAAACCCAATCACCCCAACACCTACCAACACCTAGTTTCTGCTCATCAAAACCACAGGCAAGTGACGGAAAATTTTTCACTGATAGGGCATGAGCCAACCCACGCCAGACCCAAACTCCACGGAGTAATCCAAGCCAGAAGAAACTAAACACAACCAGTACAATAACTGCTGACCAACCCACTGGATCCAATCTGGCTAATCGGCCCCATACTCATAGTATGACCCGCAATAAGGAATTGGGTGACCTCAGTGGGTCGCCCCAGCGTTACTGATGTGTGGACTACTGCAATCAATATAGGGATGCTCAACATTGTGGGAGCCAAGGCCCCCACATCCTGGGCCAAAAAAATGGCTTTCATGCGCAATATCCCCGTGGACATCTTGGCTGTCCAAGAACCCCTCTGTTCACTGGGGGAGGAGGAGTCATGGTCAACCATGCTCCTTCCAGCCAAATCCTTTTGGATGTACCACTGTGGGGTGGTAATTTGAACAAATCGTGACCCTCCAGTAAATATTTGAAGCACATCCTCCCACCTGGAGGGTTGGCTGCTTCTAGTGGATCTCAAGTGAAATGGAAAAAAAATTTCGCCGTGGCATGTTTGTATGCCCCAAATAATTAAACGACCACCAAAATTTTTCTCTGATATCCTCTCAATCCCTTTCCCCGAGGCAAATTTTTCGTGGGAGATTTCAACTGGTGGCTTAACACCATTACCAACCGCTGGCCCAAGTCTAAGGCTATACCCCGCGGCCACATGGAACTATGCATATTAAAGGCAACACTGGGCCTGTGCGACACCATTCCCAAAAAAGCCCCCACCCTGGCCAACATGATGAGGCCCCACCACAACAATAACCAGCTGGTCTCAATGACCCAGATTGACCTGATGCTCGCCCCTATAGACTTCTGTCACCGGGTATCAGATTTTACAACAACAATTATCCCTTTCTCCAACCACCGGATGGTCTCAAAAATATTATCATCCTCAGAAAAATACCAAAAGCCACCACCCTGGCACAGAGTTCACCTGAGCACCATCCATCTTCTGGAGCCTTAATTTTGGATTGAGATGGTGCTAACAACATAGCATAAAGATGACCACCCATCAGGAACCCTATCGCCAAGTGGGAAATATTCAAGGCTCAAGCAACCAAGAAAGCCTGCCACCTGAACTCCAGAAAAACAGCCGCGATGTCTGCGAAAATCAACAAGTCTATCAGACAGCTTCAGCACTTAGAAAACAACACACCTCGTGCGGGATACACCCCCAATGGGGCCACCTGTGGTTCCAGCTATCCACACAGGTAAACTCCCTCTTAAGAAAACACCAGCATTACACTGAAGTATGCTACAAATTAAAATACATTTTTTCTGGAGAAACTCACATGGCCCAATTTTTCCGCCATTTTAAACCAATTTCAACTTTGGCAACTTGCACACAGGTCCACCGAGCAGATGACACACTGAAATCCACACCATCTGAAATATCGGCTGAATTACACCAATTTTACACTGACCTATACACGGCGGATTTCGCATCACTTAGAAAAATTGAAAAAAAATTATCATCCGCTAATAGTGACACTATATCTGGTCAACCAGAACTTGTAGCACCCATCACTAAAGATGAACTATGGGAGGTAATAAGATCAACCCTGCGCAACAAGTGCCCTGGGCCTGATGGCCTACCATATGAATTTTTCAGTAAATATTTTGAATATATCGCACCAATACTACTGGCAACTATAAATAAGTGCCTGGAAGACACATCCCTTCTACCTGGCGGCCAAGACGCATATGTGGTCACACTCTTTAAAAAGGGAGACCAGGCAGACCTAAACAACTGGCGTCCAATCGCTCTCACCAATACTGACACCAAAATACTAACTAAAATCTTAGCTAAGCTTCTGGGTTGCATTTCTTAGACAGCCCTCTCCCCCCATCAGTTTGGCTTCATTTAAATTGCTTAATTTGGGATAACATCCACACAATTGCCAACATCTGCCAAGATAAACCCCACAGGCGCCCTTGATTTCCTGGACCAAAGGAAGCATATGACCGAGTGCACTGGGGTTACCTAGAACAGTGTCTAAAGGCTTTCAACCTACCACCCCATTTTATAAACTGGGCGTCCTCCTAACGCGCTCAGCCAGGTTTGCAATCAGAGGCCCAGGTTTCCTAACTGACACCATCACCCCCCAAAGGGGCCTCAAACAAGGTGACCCGCTTAGCCCCCTACTATACAATTTTACCCTTGACCCTCTCCTCCGCATTACAAACTCAAAGCTCACTGTAATCAGGTTGGAGGGACAACTACCAAACAAAATGCTAGCCTTTTCTGACGACTGCGTTGTTGGGGTCTCAGGCAATAGGGATGCCAGGGCGATTGAGCGCATTATTCACCAGTATGAGTCAGTGAGTAACGCCATGCTGAACAAACAGAAAACAGAGGTAATTTTTATGGGCAAATTCAGTTCGAACTGGGCCTCACCTCCCACCACCACACAAAAAGACCAACCACACATCCAACCACACTACAACGATCCAAGCCAGTAAGTAATTGTGTTTACCCTTTGCACACCACCCCGCCACCAACCCAGTAGGTCATCTTGGCATATGGCTCAAAGCTGGTGGATATGCACTTGACACCATTGAAACCAACATTTTGGACAACATCACAAAAAGAATGACATGCATGCTGAGGAGTAAGCTAGTTTAACCAGAAGAGTTGTGTTAGCCAGCTCCCTGATCTTGTCAAAGTTATGGTTTGCTGCCCACGCGGTTCCCTTCTCCGCCAACTTTTTTAACGCAATCTACAAGCTCCTGCAGAACAGGCTATGGTCTGATTACCACGCACCTGTCAGGCTGGAGACCATGTACAGCCCACAGAATAAAGGCGGGATGGGGCTGCTCAACTTCACAGAAAGATCAACGCAAATCCTCAGCTCATGGGTAGCTCTCACAACGTCACCCAACCCACCATCCCCCCACTGGGCTAATGCAGCAAAACCAACTTCGCAAGGGCACTACATCTGAGGTCCCCCTCCAACCCTGCAACTCTGGTGAAATACCTTGCAACACATCCAACCGCCACTGGACCACACAACACCAATCGGTATTTCAAATGCATTTTATACAACCTAAGACAAGGGGATTGGAGCTTCTCATATGCACAGCAATCTGAAGACATTCACCCTCAAACTGGTTACGTGCAACTCCACAGGGGACAAATGGTGTCTAACGCTCCTGCCCCACTACCATCCTTTCCTCTTTTTCTTGGATTGACTACCTAAACTACCAAGACGTCCCATATGACTTGCGCACCCAAAAGCAGGTGTGGGACCTCGTCACCTGCCCCCTCTTATCCCCACAAGTGTGCTCCACAGTGTGGTACTACATGCGCTGTACATTTAGAACAGCCGACTGCATTTTCTCAATGTTCAAGAAATGCGCCATCTGCGGTGGACCCAACACACTAGCACACCGCCTGGAAGAGTGCCCGCTGTCCACACATATCTGGGACAACGTGATGCACTTGTTTCAACAATCACCAACAGCTGAATTCTGACTATCCCGTGATATCCTGGCACTCAACATGGCCTCACCTATCCCCCAGACGCTAAGGGCTCTAATTGTGAGTATTGCAATATGGTCCATTCACATAATTACCCTCGACGCTTTCAACGGGATCCTCCACAATTTCAACCAAGCCATCATCAGGTTACACAGCCATTTGGCCGACCACTTCCAAGTGTGGCTGTTTGGATCACTCCAACACAAATGGAAGAAAATGGATGGGCAACTGGATTCCAATCTGGTTCCTTCGTTATGACATTGAAAACCTCACAGTCTCCATAGGCGGTACACCCTACTAGCCTCTGAGCTGTCATGCCACTTAAGGTCTAATCATCCACCACCCGTGGCTCCTAGCCACACCCAAGTGTGCCAAGTTGTACCTTTTGAGTTCCTTTGTTTTGTGCTCTCTTCCCTCTTCTTTTTTCCGTTTTCCTCTTCCCTACATACCAGATGTGTCTGTTCCCTGGTTGGCCATCCTCAAATAAATAAAAATATATTCATCACTGCTCTTATTCCTAAAACAACGTTGTAGATTTAAATAAATTGGATTAAAATTTTTTATGATATGCT
>JAKSZP010007125.1:0-59137 GCA_022478985.1 Massospora cicadina | reverse complement strand
AACAGTCGGGTTCACATTGGCTTTTGCCTTTGCTTTTTCCCCGCTGCAGAATGAGATTTTTGTGGTGCATGCATTTTTGGTGCACCAACACAAGATTTTGAATTTTTGGCTGGGAGGTTGGAGACCAATTCAGTTCCAATCAAGGCTTGGGTACATTGGTCAGGTGAAAAAAACTCGCCCATTGGAACTTCAGCTTGAGCGGCCCAATCAGGTTGGTTAAAAGATTCATGAGCTGCTTCCACCATAAAAGTCTCAATGTCCTCCTGAAGTTGGGAGGGCGGGATAGCGAAAGTGACTTGGCCGCCTCCTTGGCCGCCGCCTTGTGGGCCTGTTTGGCCTTCTTTCACTCTTGAGAGGATATTGGGTGCACTACTAAGTAGTAACCTTGTGCCCCCTCATGGAAAGGCCTCCTTTGTATCAGCGGTTGGTTCATAGTGAGCCTCCCCAGCGCACATAGCCTCCAAGGGATGCTCTTGGTATGTGATGCCCTCCTTGGAGGGGCAGATGTGTGCCTTGTGTCCAAACGCCTCACAATAGGCGCAGATGGGAGGTGCGCAGTCCACGGTGACCCTGAAAGGATGGGTGGCATGCCCCTCAATAGTGACAAAAGTGGTGTGTGGGATTTGGGTTAGATCCTTTGCTATCCCCTCATCTGGGGTTAGAACTGCAATCGCTTTGCAAGTGCACAGGTGTGGCATCAGCATAAAGCGCTGCATTTCAAAGGATTGTATTTCGCCATATATGGCGAGCCCACCCTTCAGGTGTTGTTTGAGTATGGCACATTTGACTGTAGTGGGTAGAAAGTCGAAAGTTACATAAATCTGGTTTGATTTTGTCCATCTGGTGCGCTTAGTTTTGATGACCCGCTGATCGTCTGTGAGGTCTAACACAACGCGCACCATTGCAGCTTCGTCCGCTGCTTCCTTGCTTTCAGAACTGAGATCCAGCCAAACGCATATCATGGAATGAGGTGCAACATACACTGCGTTCAGGAAATGAGTGTGCACATTCCCACAAAACTTTTCCCAAAGCGTCATCTGCTGAACATCCAGGAATACCCATCTCCATTTTTCACCAATGAGAGTGGTTGAGAGTGCGGCGTATTAATGTACTGGTTGCATCGCACTTGCCAAGCTAAAATTTCTTGGGAAATGGTTACCGCCGGCTTTTTGTTAAGTTTGTCTATTCCTCTGGGATCCCCAGGGCGTTTGCAAACTTTAGATGTCGCAGGGCCAACACCTGTGCCCTTTAACTTGCTTGCCCAACTGCTCCCCAATATGGGCGCTAACTAATCTCCTCGGTGATATTATAAAACTAATACCAGACTTGAATTGAATTTGTTGCAAAAGTGATTGCAACGAGAGCAAAAAAGTTTTAATTCTTAATGTTATTTATTACATCTTTGATTTTAGGCTTCTGAGGAAGAGAGCTCTGAGTTAATATCTATGATCAATTCAATGATTATTCTTCTTTTTTTCAGGGATTATCCCCATTAGTCTACCAGCTCAAGGGTGAGATAGCCTAGCTTGTAAAATTGAGTTGAAGGAAGTTCTGACCAATGGCGTTCTGAAGCTGTAGGTCTATGAACGCAAAGATATTTTCTGGCAGCAAGTGCTGATGATTCTAATAGCAGGGCACTAGGGTGCCATAATAATATATATGTATGATATAACTTTATAAAAAATGTCTTGTTCTTAGTATACTAGATTCTACTAGTGGTTATTTTAGTTAGTTTGGGAAGAAATTACCTAGATATTATAGTGAACAACGATCAAAGTGTTAATTGAACCTTCATTGGCTCATATCTGTGTTCCCTATCGTCATACAGGGAAGTTTATTTACTAAATAATAAGCCCTCGTGAACCTGTGCATGGACCACTTTTGAACAAGTGGTACTCACTACAGGCGGGCTCTGGGCTGACGTTCTACATAAGTTATTGAGTTAAGAGAATGTGCGGAGAACCAATGAGCAAAAAGGAGAGTAGCCAAGTTAAGGTTAAAATGTGAAAAACTCCCATAGGCTGCGAATCTAGAATATTTGGTAATGGAATCTGCTGTGAAGTTGTTTAATTATATCCACAATCTCATAAAGAAGCATAAAGGTGTTAAGGAAGAACTCGCGAAGCTACATCTGTTTGCCAGTGACATGAAGAGTTACAAAAATAAGCTGAGGTTGAGGGAAATTGGACTGAGTTATTCAGACTTGAAGTTATGGCTTTAGATTCCATAAACATAATCATGGAGAATAATTAATAAGACGGGTTTCTTCAATAGAGGGTAATATGATGAATCAGGGCTCAGACAAGATCAAGGAATAGGATCAAGATATGTTGTTAGTAAAGTCCACAGATATATATACTGATCAACTCCACCAGCTTACCAAGGAACTGAGGAACTTCGCCGGAGCTACAAAAAGTGGAAGGCATGGAAATCCGGCTGAAAGAAGTGGGAAAAAATCGTCACCAATCATGTATCTAAGCTAGAAGGGGACACTGGCCATGTCCATGAGGATCCCAAAGGCGGATCTGTTTTGCTCAAGAAAAGTTCCTCATCCAGGGATAAAAATCGATTAATTCTAGTCAAGGAATTCTATGAAAAGTGAAAAAACCCTGGCAACTTACCACGTTTGGTGCTTTTCCTCTTCTGTGCAAACCACCAACTGATGGCCAAGAATTGGTAGCAATCATCCTGAGAACATGTAATTTTGGGCAACTCTGAAACTTCATGATTTCAAAGAAACAATATCACGGCATTCTTAAAGTTGTTCAAGATGGCCATGGTGAGGTGCAGGGACCACGAGAAGGCAGTAACTATAGTCATCTGCCTCAACGTGTTGAGCCAGAGTATCATTCTTCCCCATACAGCTGCTAGCAAATGGACTTATGCAGAAGCGAAGGTTGCACTCATAGGGGAGTTCAGCAGTCCAGAGCACCCCTACAATCAGAAACAGGAGTTCCTAAGCATTCAGTTCTAAAGAGATGATTCTATCAAAGCTTTGCCAGTCACTTCTATCAGAAAGCACAGATACTTATGGGTGCTGGAGCATTAACTTATTTTGAAGACTGGACTGCCATGAAGTCAGCATTGTAAGGGCATAAAGAGCTAGATCAGGCCATTATCCCCACACTGACCACGGATATGAAGACAGCTCAAATGGTCAAATTTTGCGTGATTGTGGGGCAACCTTCAATGCCCCAAAAAGAGCTTTTGAAATACCAACGCTGCTACTATGGGTTATGAGTAGAAATTCCTAATAGAGAATTAGTGGGGGACAACCCCTAAAGGCAAGTTTTTTCGTTCAAAAAACTCCACATAAGCAACATACAAAATCAGGTCATCTGCTACAATTGCGGAAAATATGGCCATACTTTGCAGGTTTACCACACTAAACGTCAGAAAATTATGTGGTTGTCCCTGCTGATGAACAACTATCCTGCTCAGGAAAAGATCAGATGGAATAGACATGGAACAGTCTACTTCTGCCTTTGCGCATGTTCCCCCTAACTGTGTTTTTGCTCTTACCCGCTTTCAAGCAAAGGCCCCTGAGTCTAAAATGATCAAAAAGTAGGGTGATCCTATCTGAATAAGCTTCAAGCCCTGACAGCACATCTGGAAGCTGATAGTCCTTTAAACAATATTTACATTTAATCCCCATGGCTACCATCAATGAATGATTCCCTGAAGTAAGCAAAAAGCTTTTGCAATCCTTCTATTCAGCAAATGACACCAACATTGTTGAGTAAACAATATCTCTTCCTATTCTGATTGCACTTATGATGATTATTGGCTTAATTGGCTAAAAGTTTGATCTATTATCGATAGTGAGGCTCCAAAAATATTATTTTATAAAATTCGTGAATAAGGTAAGGCTTTCCCCCAATTTAGATTATAATACAGCTTACAGGATGGCGGGCCTACATACCACTAAATCTCTAGGTGCCTAAAGTGCCTTGCCCTTAAGATTAAGCTCACTTCTTGTCACTGCACCAGCCATAGACCTGCCAATCATAATTACGAAATATTGGTCAGCAATGACTTCATGCGAAAGCATGGGGTCCAGTGAGATTTTAATAACAATGCTCTCGAAATTTTGGGGCAAGATTTGCCATTGTTCTACCATCAGAAAGGGGAACCATCCTCAACCAAGAAGATTGATTACCTAGTTCAATCTATATGGATGGTATCATTCCCACAGATTATTGACTAGTTGGCAAACGTTCCTGGATGCTGCTGGCCCAAATTGAATAAAATTGGGGATTCCTTTGAGGGCGCAAACGCCAACAGTTGTGAATTCTAAGTAACATTTCATCATTGGGACCAACCCTACCTTTATTCCTGACTAACTGCATGGCGAAATTAATTCACCGTGGGAAAAATGACAAATTAAACCCCATGTAGCACTTGAAATTTTAATAGACAGCCACAGTGAATTTAAGTACTAGTCGCCAACATCCTGGATGGGTCAATATAGATAGGAAAGAACCAAGTTGTGGCCTTCATTCATTTAGTCCCCACTACAGAAATTTTATCTTTTCAAGCCTTTGGTAAGTTGAAAAAAGGATTGCCCAATGAGCCAAAATCACTGGAAATCCTTGCTGTATCTGATCAGGACTAACTGAAGGAGATCTCAGAAGAACAAAATGACCATGTCTTAAAATAATTTTAATGATATTTCAGAGTGTTCATACACAATAATTATGATCTTGGGTGCACTAAAAATATAATGCACAAGGTTGATGTTGGAGATCAACCAACAATTCATATGTGACCAATTTGCTGTTCATGAGAAAGTAAGGTGGTAGTTGCTGATGGGTTTACTAGCTACTAAATAATGGGTTGTTGGTCTCAACTTCAAGATCTTAGTCAAGTCTAATTTTGATTGTAAAAATAAGGATGGATACAACTGGGTTATTATTAACTATCATTGGTTGAATAAAATAATGAAAAAGACTCATACCCACTTCACCATATTGACGATGCTCTTGATTGCTTAGGAGGGGCTCATTTCTTTTGGCGATGGATCTCATATCCAGGTAATGGAAAATTGACCTGCCTAAAGAGGACCAGGAAAAAACGAGCGATTATTATCAGCAAGGGACTATATCAGATGGTGCGAATGCCCCAAGGTCTTTCTAATGCGCTGGCGATGTTCCAATGAGACATATATACTGTGTTAGGCGTTTTAAAGTTTTCATGCATTCTCGTCTACTTAGATGACATTAGTGCCTTCAGACGCACCTTCACAGATCACACTGTTCATTTATAAGAAACTCTTCAAATAACTGTGGCAAATCTGAAAATAATGCTGCGGAAATGCCATATTTTTAAAAAGAAATCTTTTATCTGTGGTTCATTGCTGACGCTAATGGGTTACGCCCTCAAAAATCCAAATCTGAGGCAATTACTGGTCATGTCCCAACTGATGAGTGTTCATGATATGCAGGTGTTTTTAGGGATGGCTGGATATTATTGCCAATTCATTAAGAATCTTGCTTCTATCACTGAGCCTATTTTAAGTTGTTGAAGGATTCCAAGAAGCTGTTTATATGTAATAAGAAAGCTAGGACTCATTTGAAAACCTTAGGATCAATCTAATAAAAGAATCTCTATTGCATTATCCAGATATTGGATATACGCACACCATCCTCTGTTGCAGCCTCAAGTCCGCTCCCATGTGTGGCGCTGCCTGAGGCGGGTGTATCGTACAGCTGAGCGCTCTAATGCTTTACACTCATCCTGTGTCGTGTGTGGCCAGTATGGAACGCTGTTTCACCGCCTGGAGAAGTGCCCCACCTCTAAAGTAATATGGCGCGAAGTCCAACGTCTGCTAGGCCAGGATCAAACACATCTCTTCAGTCTGTCAAGAGATATGTTTGCTTCATCAATGGCCTCCCCCTCCCACCCTCCCTTCGTGCTCTGGTGGTTGCAATCACCATGTGGACTATCCACACGATTGTCTTGGATGCCATCGCCGGATCCATCCCCACCCTCCCTGAAGCTGTCCACAGATTCCGGTCTCATTTGGTGGATCACTTTCAAGCGTGGATGTTTGGATATCTCCCACCACGTCGCCGGCAGCTGGTCTCCTCCTGGTTCCCAGTCTGGTTCATCAAATCAGACCCCTTCCTCCACACGTGCTCAATAGTGGCTACGCCCCCTACACACGTTCCCTCCCCTTCCCATAAGTGGCGTTTCCGCTGGCAACAAGAGATAGCATCGCTTCTCTGGGGTGCCTCACCTGGTACTAAGTTTTGTCTCGTCTGAGTCATATTTGGAAGTGTCCGTCCCATGGTCGGCCTTCCCCGCAATAAATTTAAATGCATTATCCAGATATTATCAACGTTTCATTATTCAAACCAATTCATCCTTGATGGCAATTGGTGATGTGTTGAGCCAGGAGGACGTTTTGGTGAGAGACACCCAGTAGCATATGTGAGTCATAACCTTAGTAAACAGGAGCAAAAATATACTAACTGAGCGGGAATGGCTTGCAGTAATATATTTGCAAGCATTTCTGGGTATATATTCACTGTGTTCATTTTACTGTGGTGACTGATCACTCCTCGCTGAAATGGCTTCATACCTTAAAGAGCATGAGAGGTTGTCCCAATGGGCTCTTAATTTACAACTGTATGACTATGAGATTGTACACCAAGTGGGGACAACGCATTAAATGCTGATGGGTTGTCACAATTACCCTCCGCTTTAGTTTTGCAAAATGAAGCTGATGCGGAATATAATAAGATGCTAAGTGGGGATACTGGAGCTCAGCCACCTGTTTTGAAGCAAGTTCTAAACAAAGCAATGTAAAACATGAAACTTTTCAAAGTCAATTTTTCAAAATTGTCAGAGAAAAGTCCAATGATACCAAAGACCATCTAAACGCACTGCAATTAAACCACGGCATATAAAGTAACAGGCCATGGCCTATGGAAGACTCTGAAACAGGTTCAATGGGAGTATAACTAGGAATTCCTTAAGTTTGCCATTGTAGAACACCTTAGTTTGCGCCATATGTCAGGCACACAAGACTTTCAAGAAAGATACAACTTTTTATCTAGTGGAGCCAGGGTTCATGTGGCATGATATATCAATTGAAGTTGTAAGGCCATTGACCCTTAGTACTGAGAAAAGCCAATCCGTCATTATAGCAATTGACCACCTAACTCGTTGGGTAGTGAAGTGCGCTATCACTAAAGTAGATGCCAGCAGTAGTTCCAAGTTCAAATTGGAGCAATTACTTTATAGGCATAGCTGCCCTCAGGTTATTTTAACAGATAACGGCAGCAACTTTACCACTCAATCATCCTGAAATAAAAAGAGTTAATGGGGTTTTTTGGCGTACTGATGACGCCCTACCATCCAGAGACCAATAGGATGGTTGAATGAGTAAATGGTACTGTTGAATTTTTGTTCTCTTTGGAGAGCTGATTCTTCTTCTGCAGTGGGATGAAGTTTTGTGCGTCTATTGTATGATAAAATAGACTGGATGGTGACTAAAATTTAAGATTTAACTTCTTGGTAGTACTTAAATTCATATTACCTGTCGTTACTTGAACAATGGCACGCCACCCTGATCTTACTGATCCCAAGTAAAGTCTTGACTGATACAAAGTAAGTATTAAACACAAAAAATTTTATAAGTTAAATTTATAAATTAGTCGTAGTAGTTAAATATTTTTTATTAGCATCAACTTGAGGGTAATTTATAGGGTTCAATGTTCATCACATCTTAACCATGACGTCTCATTTTCAATGGCACTTGGCCATGTAAAATGTATGTAAGAATGTCTACAAATACTTTGACTCAGGGCATCATGCTCAGCCTCAGGGTTGGTGTAATTATTGTCATCATTTTCAAGATGGCATTTTGGACGTGTCTGCAAATAGCTGAACCTATTCTATTACACATGTAATTGGCAGCACATACCAAGGCGATTCATATCACTAATTAGTAATTAATTTGATCAAAAACTTGACCAATATTAAAAACTAATTTTGACATAGACCAACAAAGCCCACGTGCCTGAGTCATTATGTCAAGACTTAATTTGAGTTTGACCTAACCAACAAAGCCCTTGAGCCCATGTCATCATAGTTGAATATTATTTAGTGAAATTGCTAGGCCACAAATCCTTAGTTTGTATATACTTAGGATATACCTGATCCATAATTGCTGATATTTGATATGATCCATAATAAGTTTAAGCATGCTAACATTATTATGTCCCTATCAAATATCTGACGGTTAGGTTCAGTCAATTACTCAACACTTCCACCACCTTGACTGGATATAAGTGGAGGTTACCCTTCTTCCTGGGTCACAATGTCTAATTTTCGCGTTCCTCAAAGTATGAACGTTATCTTGATAGCCTTTCTTCCTCGAACAGATAAGCCTTCCTAAGGCTAAGCAAGTCCATGCAGCGCGCTATGGTCAACTTGGGCGTGTTGCCCATGGTTCCTCAAGATGGGTCAACCAGCTACGCTTCCACAGTAATAGAAAGTTTGGCTTTGCAACCCACTGCAATAACACTAATTGATAAACCCAAACAAGCCCCTCATGGCTTCAGGTACAGTCAGTCAAACATCCTGATGGGTCGAGTGAGATCCCCTTTTGACTTATTCTTTATCTCTTCAGCCTTCTGAAGCCCATCAGTCCAAAGAAACCCTGATCCAAAATCAATTCACTTTGGATGGGATCTTCATCCAGACTTCTTGTTTTCACTTTTTAGCATCTTCACTTCAAAAATATTGCTTCCTCCTTGCGCACAGGCAGTGCAGCTTCATTGGGTCTTGAGCTCAATTTGATTTCAGAGCTTGTGAACGACTACTTGTTGTCCACACTTGCTACCAGTCCTGAGGTTGCCGCATACAATATTTTTGAGGCCAACCAGGCCCTTATTTTTGACAACTCAGTTGCTAGGCTTTGGTGTGAACCCACTTTGGTACATACCAATTTTTAAATTGCGTTGGGCCTCAGGACTTGGATTTCAAAGGATCGGCGCATCCTGGTGTTATACTGAGCCCTTTGTAAAAGCTTGGCTAAGGGGCTTCCTGAGAAGTATGTCCCACAGATGGCTATTTTGGGTGCATGCGTTTGCTTCCCTCCTTTGTCACTTCCCACTGATACCATGCCTGACATGTGCAGGGTATTAGATGAGGCCTGTTCCAAAATGTTTCACGTGAAAAAGTTCCTCCCGTCCATTTACCCTTGCCTTGAGAGCCTTCTTGCCAATTATATCTTCCTTTTGGCGGCATTTACTCCTGAGTTGAACCTTTCCCACCTATTCTGAAGCCCCTTCCAATGGACTTTCCCTTTAGTTCAATGGCCTTTCCTAAGCTGACAAGGCCAGCGTGCCTGGTGCCAAGCTTTCTTGGATTTGGCACATTTCCGCCAGGGTCTAGATAGTTGGGACTTGTATGAAATCCGCATCTCTCCAATTCTGTTACAGGCTTCTCTGGTTTGATTGCACTCTCCTCCCCCTACCAAAGAAGGAATATCTAGTTCTAATGCCAGCGAGGCATCAAATCTATGAAATAAACTCTATGGCTTGCAATTATTTTTTCATTATTAAATATTTATATTTATTATATCCAAAATTTTAATTAATTTAATTTTTTTCTTTTTTTCTTTTTTGTATTATTTATTATTTATGATACAGACAAAGGAACTCAGCGTGTACTTGATTCACAACCCAGCCACCTTGATCCTTATTAGTATATACATTTTCAGACAATTTCTCCAATATAAAAAATTGGACCCTTCCAAAGTAAGGCTAGCTTGTGCGCGCGGCCTGCGCTATGAGTGTCACAATATACTACTAAATCTCCTTCCTTGAACGTAGTCACCATAGCTCATTTAGCGTCATCAGAGCTCTTCTGAATAGTTTTTTGACTAATCACGTTTTGATAAGTTTCAGATTGCAACTTGATTAGGGTCTTCGCTAGTTGCTCAACATAGTTATTTTGGTTAATTGCGTCAGTTGAACTGAGTACTGAATATAATAATGGAGGCAGAGCGGGCTGTCTACCATACAAAAGTTGAAAAGGAGAGTGGCCTGTGCTGCTGTGGTGTCTGATATTGTATGCAAACATTGTCGCACTAATTGAAGTTGCCCATTGTGAAGGCGCCAAGGCTGCATTTTTGCATAAAATGCTGACTAAAGTGCTATTCAATCGCTCTACCATAACATTAGTCTCAGGATGGTATGGTGTTGACAACACTCCTTTGATAGACATCAACTCATTTAACTGTTGTACCATTTGGGCAGTAAAATTCGTGCCATTGTCCGTCAAGATCTTCTGGGGCATCCATGCTTATAAATAATATTATCCATAATAAACTTGGCAGTAGTTAGGGCCATGACGTCTCAAATTGCTTTCAATTCCACCCATTTTATTAAATGGTTTATAGCAACAATTATGTATTTGTTGCCTAGGCTACTCACAGGCAAAGGGCCAATTACATCAATTGACATGGTATGCCAGGCCCAGTCAGGTTTGATCAAATGATATTTCACATCTGACTTCATAGGTTTTGCAATTTGGCATGAATGTCATTTATCGAGCATGTCTTGAATATCAAATTGCATGGAATCCCAATAGTAAATTGATCAAATTAATTCTAAAATCTTGGTCATTCCCCCATGTCCGATGGCCTTGTGTGCTTATGTAATAATCTCCATTTAGTTGGAAGGTTTTAAAAAGATTTGACGTTGTCCATTGGCCTTAAGCTTGTATAAAACTCTATTTTGATATTTGGTATCAATTAATGCTTTTTTGATCGCTTTTTGAACTTCAGGTGGCTCATCTCCATATTTTTGGGTAATCATTTTTTCATGAAGTTCATTGGCCAAACTGCTCAGGACAGCTACAATAGGAAGTCATGATAGTCCATATGCATTTTGATGGGGCGCTCCAGCTCTATGAATAATTTTGTAGTTGTAAGCTTGTAATTTCAGAGCCCAGCGGGCTAACCATCCTTCAGGTTCCTTAAGATTGTGGAGCCATCATAATAAGCTGTTATCCGTTACTATTTGAAACTTGGTGCCATGAATGTTAATCTGAAATTGTTTAAAAGCATAGATGACAGCCAGACATTCTCTTTCAGTCACCGTATAATTACGCTCATGCTTATTCAGCATCCTGCTGCAATAAGCGACCAGATGCCCCTCGCCATCATCCCCAATCTGCAATAGCACACCACCAATCGCAGTCAATGAGGCGTCAGTTTGTATGATAAAAGGCTTGCTGAAATCGGGATATCAGAGGATAGGCGCTGAGATCTTTTGTTTTTAAAGCCTCAAAGGCTTGTTGGCATTCCTCTGCCCAGAAAAAACGAAATCCTCCTTGTAGTAAATGGAATACAGGCTCAGCAATCTTTGCAAACCCTTCCACAAATCTTTAATAGTATCTTATCATGCCTAAGAACACTTGAACATCTCTCAAACTCGTCGGAGGTTGCATATTGTTAATTGCCTCCACATTTTGAGGCTGATGCCGCAAGCCCTTGGAATCAATGATGAACCGAAGGTATATCAATTGTATTTTAAAGAATTGGCATTTTCTAGGTTTTATCTTCAGATTGGCCTTCAACAGCCATTCAAATACTTGTTCAAGGTGCTCCATATGTTCAGAAAACATTTGCAAAAAGATATTGATGTCATCCAGGTACACCAGAACGCAGGACAATTTAAGGTCCCCCAAGATTGTGTCCATTGCGCACTGAAAAGTTGCTGGAGCACTACACAGCCCCTGTGGCATGCGTGTCGGTTGAAAAAGCCCTTGAACAGAAATCATCGCGCACTTTTCCTGCTCCTCTGGTGGCAGCTCAATTTACCAATATCCTGATATGAGGTCCATTACAATAAAGTACTTCGCCCCTCCCAGATGGTCCAGAGCATCATCAATTCTGGGCAATGGATACAAACCTTTTTTTGTAATGGCATTGAGGCGTCAATAATCAATCACAACTCGATTGCTGCCATCTTTTTTCTTTATGATTAAAACAGGGCTGGCCCACGGGCTTTTGGATGGAACTATCATTTCACTTTTCAACAATTTGTCTAGCTCTTCACCGATTACTTTGTCACTAGCCCTGGGGCACCAGATGGCCTCATTCTAATAGGCATATGGTCCCCAGTATCAACAATATGCTGTACTCCTTTTGCACAACCTAAATCTTGGTCATCTTTGGCGAAAATTTTGGAGTATCATTCAAACAACTCTAGTGCTTCATCTTTCTGTTGTTCTGATAATCTGGTAGATGATTCTTGAGATATTACAGTATGTGCCCCAAGGGTTTCAGTCAGTAAGATGAACTTGGATAAGTCACCTAATTTGACAGCTGATTTTAACTCATCCCTCAGAAACAGATGCACAAAAGCGACTACTTGATACTTCTTGACCTTAATATTTCAGCTGGTCAAGTTTGCTAGTAAGATATCAATCTCTCTGTGCCCTGGTATAAGGTATCCAATGTGGTCCCAGTCCTCATAACCAGTTGATGGCCTGGAGCTATTGTCGCATCCTTATTCACATGTAGAGATATTCCTCAATTTTTGTTTATGGCAGTTGGCATGGGGAGGCTTCAATTCCCCAGCTGAATATATCCTACTGGTATTATCCCATCAGCACAAGATATATTGATAAAATTTTTATAAAGGCTTCTGGGCTTTGTATCATTGCGAGAATAATAAATTGGAAGGGATTGGCCCAATATTGTCAAGACATTTTCTCTAAAATCACATGAGATCCCATAGGTCCTTAAAAAATTAGTTCCAATCAATATGTCATAATTGGCGTTTGGAAGCACTATAGCGGGTGTAGCTGCTAATTCTCCAAATTGCAGTGGCAAAGCACTGTAAGCTCCTTCACTCTTAGTGCTGTTAAGGCCTATGGTCCCATATTCTTGATGATGGTCAATGTCCAGAGATATTTTCAATTTTTTAACCAGCTTCATGAAAACAATGTTTACAGGTGCTCCACTATCAACAATAGCTACAAATATGATCTTGTTTACCAGAATATCCACATAAGTGCACTCAGAGTAGTAAGAATTAATAGAGTTTACTAAGTGAATATGGAAAGAATTCAGGTAGTTAAGAGTATGCTTCAGAGTATTTCCAATACTGGGACATTAATTGATGAATGTGTCGATTGGCATTGCTATATTGACCCCTTTCAGGCTTGGGGTATCTGCTGCATTGCTCAGCCCTTCAGCTGGAATATTCCCAAGTATTTGTTGCACATATGGTTTAGTGACTACTTCAGAGGCTTCAGGTGTGACAACCTTACTCTAGGAGCGAGTTACCGCATGTATGTTTGAAGAATCTTCATCTGATACTAAAATAGAATCAATTTCATTGTTAAACGAGGCCCCATGGCCAGCGTTTTCTTGTCTATTGGGTGGGACTGGTGTCTTAGGCACAATAGAGCGTCCCACATCTATTGTGCTTGTTCTTTTCCCTCCTCCTGCACGGTATCAGGAAGGACTACATTGACATTTTGCTGATGGCATTGGGAAGCAAAGTGACCTTTACAATTGCAATTAAAGCAAGTAATTTCACTCACTGGCTGTGGGGCTCTCATATTTGAGTTTTGCTCATTTTTAAAGGCGGATTACTGTCAATTTTCTTATTGGTTTTAAAGGCTTTCCAGAGAAGGCAGTGGGTCTCAATCTGTAACCAGTATTAGGAGGGCCATGATTTTTTGAGCATCTGCGCAAATAGTCAACCAATTCAGATGTTGCAAGGTTTTGCACAAAAGCAGGCAATAAAGTGTTTGATAGATTAGGGTAAAGTTCTACTGCATGCTCTAGTGCAATCTTAGTATCAAAATCGACCATAGCCCATGCGCCTAAGAGAACTTGAGCTTCGCAATAGAATTAATCTGCAAATTTGTCAATTGCTTCATCTTTCTTAATGTGAATGTTCATAAACTTAGATTTTCTGGTCGACATCCATTCTGTACCTCCAAATTTATGAGGCACAGCCTCCTTGACTTTGACATATGTTGTATTTTTGTTAATGTGAGGCATAATCAACTCAATACTCCACTCATCCAAGCAGTTAATCATAGTGGCTGCTTTGTTATGGTCGCTGGCCCCATACATGGCCATTTCAAAGCATTTTACAAATGTGGTAATACTTCCATTCTTATCAAAAGGCCGGCAGATTTGCTAGTTTATAATTATCGCTTCCCTATTCCTGGTTATCACGATTACTTCTTTGTTGATTAGAGCCAGGCGTACTAGGGCGTTGGGGCATTGTATCCCAGTTTGAGGTGTTAGGGTTGGCCAAAACCAACCATATTGCTAGGCAGTTGTTGAAGTGGCCCAGAGTCCATTTTGGTAGCTATTTCTGAAGCTTCGTCCTTATAATATTTGGAAGAATTTCCAGTCAAGTGGTTTGTAGCACACTGACAACGCCCATCATCCAGAGCTCAAATACACTCGTTGATTTTGTTTTCCCAATTAACACAATTTTGGTTTTTTAACTTTAATTTTGCAATTTACTCATTTAAGCTAGTATCTTGTAGTTGCAAGGTGGAAATCACTTGGTCCTTTTCTTTTATTGCCTTCATGCACTGGTTCAATTCTCCATGGATATTATTGTTTGATTCATTAATAGCATTAACATCATCATTGAGATTACTGATCTGTAGATTAAGATGATCATTAGAGTCTTGATTTTTTTCATTTTTCGCCCATTGGTCCTCAAATTATGTTTTCCAGTAATTGATTTTTCTGGTGTATTCATCCTTCATCTGCAAAATTTGGGCGCTCAAATGTTGATACTGGTCACAAAATTCATCGTTATGGTTTAACTGCGCCTCTTGGGCTTCGTGATTAAGCCTCATGAACTCTGAAGCGTTAATAGAAGTCTGAGTGATATTGCTGACCCAAGATTTGGTGACTCCTCTTTCCTCTAAGAAATTTTCAAAGATGGGATGCAATCTGTCATTTAGATCTTGTGCTACTTCTGCTACCCAGTCAATAGCCCAAGTGGCTAAGTTGTAATTTGCCTCCAAACTAGAATGGAACTCAGCGAAGTTGGCTTCCAATTGATCATTTAAAATTTGGCCCGCCTGGCTGGAGTTGCGAGAGAAGTTCACCAACTCAGTAATGACTGCATGATGGCAGGCGATTATCATCTGAGAATTTCTAGAGGTGGGATGTACAAATTCAATTAAGTATTGAGCGATATTATCTATCCTAATTAAATTGTTTTGGATTTGAGCTACACTCAATTGATGATGAGCAAGATATCTCATCCATAACACATCTTGCTGTCATTGGTGGTAAAAAGGATTGCTACTATTGTCTGCGGGCCCTTGTCCTATTTGATATCCTCTTAACAACTGCTGTTCAAGACGTTCCAGCTCTTTAGGTGAAATGGGTTCGTCAGGATAGGTAATAATGGGTACATCCTCCCAATTAATCTGGGACATAGTCATTTCAGTATTCCCATTGGGCCCAGTGATGGTTCTAAATAATTGATTGGGATTGCTCCCCTGCTCAGCGCGGTCACCATCTGTGATCCCAGCCATGAGCACCACTTGTTGAATTTTAGATCTCTTTGGAGGGCTTATTATTCTTCTGCAGTGGGAGAAAGTTTTGTGCATCTATTGTATGATGACAATAGATTGGATGGTGACTAAAATTTAAGATATAACTTCTTGGTAGTACTTAAATTCATATTCCCTGTCATTACTTGGATGATGGCACACCGCCCTGATCTTACTGATCCCAAGTAAAGTCTTGACTGATACAAAATAAGTATTAAACACAAAAAGTTTATAAGTTAAATTCATAAACTAGTCATATAAGTTAAATACTTTATTATTAGCATCAACACACGAGAGTAATTTATAGGGTTCAATGTTCACCACATCTTACCCATGACGTCTCATTTTCAATGGCACTTGGTCACATAAAATGTTTGTAAGAATGTCTACAAATACTTTGACTCAGGGCATCATGCTAAGCCTCAGGGTTGGTGTAATTATTGTCATCATTTTCAAGATGGCATCTCAGATGCGTCTGCAAGTAGCTGAACTGATTCTCTTTCACATGTAATCGGCAGCACATACCAAGGCGATTCATATCACTAATTAGTAATTAATTTGATCAAAAACTTGACCAATATTAAAAACTAATTTTGACATAGACCAACAAAGCCCACGTGCCTGAGTCATTAAGTCAAGACTTAATTTAAGTTTGACCTAACCAACAAAGCCCTTGAGCCTGTGTCATCATAGTCAAATATTATTAAGTGAAATTGCTAGGCCACAAATCCCAAGTTCAGATATACTTAGGATATACCTGATCCATAATCGCTGATATCTGATATGATCCATAATAAGTTTAAGCATGTAACATTATTATGTCCCTATTGAATATCTGACAATTAGGTCCAGTCAATTACTCAACAGGTACTATGGCTACTACTTTGAAGATGCTTGTTGCTGAGAAACCTTCTAGCTGGGTAACTTATTTGTCAGTGCGACATTCCGTATAATTTATCATTTATCATTGGGGAAATCCCACTTAAAATTGATTTATGAGCATCAGGATAAGTTTCCCACAATTTTAAATTGTGCAATTGAATTGATCTCAGCGATGATACCTCTCCAACATCTGGAGGACTTGACGAAAGTCCTGATTTAGCTACGGTCCTTGGCTTATGTTAATACTCTTAAATAGAAGCTTAAGGCCAAAAAATATGAGGATATGGAAAATCTGGCTCTCCCAACTTTCATAATTGGTGATTGGATTACCTATTGTGATACTTATGGCTTCAGGTGCCAAAACAAGTTAGACTAGTTATGGATTGTTCCCTTTGATGTCATCAATAAGTCAGCCTTGGATGCCTACACAACTAAGGACCTCTCTGATGGTCATATCATGATTTAAGTGCATTATTAATTCTTACAAGCATGCCAATGACCAACTGAAGGGACAGGGTTACTTTGCAATTTTTATATAGCTAGCTATACCAATATTTAAATGGTTGTTCAACATTTTTGTAAAGGCTTTAAGCCGCAAATTACTTGGCAGTGATCAATAATCATTCTTTCCAATGCTTTAATATCATTTTTCTAAGCTACTTATGCCTCAAGTATTTCCATCATGTTTTATGGATTAGTGTCAATTGCCACCATTAGGTTTCCACCATTTCATGGCCGTGGGGGGTCAGGAGAAGGTATTTATGTCAACAGACATGTAGAAAAAGTTAATCTGGATAAATAGGAAGATGTTTTGGGAATCTAGCCAGATTATTGATTTAATAAGTTCCAATACTAATGAATTAGTTGGGGATGATCAATGAAGTAATTTATTAGTATCAATGATTTTAGGTTTATAAGGAGAGGAGCTCTGAGTTATTACTTATGATTAATTCAACAATTAAGACTTCCTTTTCCTTGTCAGGGTTGATCCCCAATAGTTTACCAGCTTGGGGGAAGGATTGCCTAGCCTGAAAAATTGAGTCAAAGGAAGGTTTATCCAATAACATGCTGAAGCTGCAGGTCAGTGAATGCAAAGCTATTCCCTGGCATTAAATGCCAACAAATCTAATAATAGGGCACAAGAGTGCCATAATATTATATATGTATGATATAATTTCACTAATAAAATATCTTGTTCTTAGTAAACTAGATTTTACTAGTAGTTGGTTTTAGTTGGTTTTAGATGGAAGTGCATAGATACTATACTGAATAACGTTATGTGTTAACTGAACTTTTTGGCTCAGATTCTTGTTCCTTATTGGCATACAGGGAAGTTGTATAAGCTAAAGAATCAACCCTCATGAACCTGTGCAAGGACCACTTTCAACAGTGTTAACCGCTACCATATCATCTGCCATTATTTGATGCAACGCCAAAGGCAGGGCGCCCTTGTTGGAAAAGATCTATGTGGACCATGATTTTGGAGATTTTTTCCTACATGGGACTTATTTAGAAGGGGCAAAAGTGTAAAATCCCAGTTCAGCTCCACCCACCCTTTCCCCTTTCTTCCTTTCTATTTGAAGTTCAAATATTGAACTTTTGGATAAGCCCTGTTGGATTTGAGTGTTGGTAAAAGGGCTTTCTGCTGCTGGTAGCCTTGAATCCAACAATATAGGTGAGGAGCATGTATCGCCAATTATATAAAAATAAATAAAATATGTAAATAAAGAGTTTTTTTTGGGTTTTGGTTTTTTTATTATGGGCCACGCGGGGGTAAAAGAGAGAATTTTATATAATAAATCCATAGGAATATTTAAAGCAGTGAGGCTCAACGTTTATATAGCTTGGAAAATTCTGAATTAGTTAATATGTCATTATAGCTTATTGAGGCTTGACAAACTCGCATCTTTTTTATGAAATGATGGATGGGGAATCACTATTGGCCAAAATGTACCTGTGAGGTAATGACTTGATGTATTTCAGCCAATCCCATATAAGAAATTTTTTTACCTTGGGGGACCCCCACCACGCCTATAAAAAGGGGCAGTCCCCAAGTAGGTGCTGGAATGGACCTGGGCATGGTTGGGGAAGCACCGTCTGAGGGATTCCCCATAGTCCGCTTCATGGTCAGAGTAATCTGACTATTGGTTATTGATTTATTTGCCTGGGGAGGAGTCAAAATTGTGTTACCCCAATTTGCAGGGTTCCACTAAGAATCAGCCAGGGTCTTTTGGCCAACTAATTATTATTTCTATTAAATTTAAATTTCCTTCTTGACAGGGACTCATAAATGCCCAATATTTGCCTCCATTCAGCTGAATTTCACTCACAACATTCTTTTTTGAAGCCTAGGAGGCAAATGTTTGACATGTCCAAATTAGGACAAAATTGGCATAATGCGCCAGGGGTTTTCAAATGATAACAATCAACCTGAACAATATCAGGCTTTTAGGAATGAGGTCCATAAGGCTGAGATAATTTTAACTTTTTGAGCATTTTGGAAGTGTCTCAGATCTCCCAGCGACTTAAGTTAGGTGCCTCAAAAGTGGTGGCACAGCGGTGGATATAATTTACCATGTTGGTAATATTGTTCGCTTAAAAAACAAGATTAGAATCTGATACAACTCTTTGTAGGCCTCTTAGGCGTGATTCCATGCGATTTTAGAGTTAAAGTTATTTAGCACTTTGGATCCATACAAAACTTGAGCTTTATAATGACACTGTTCAGCAAAAGCTGTAACAGAATCATTCTTATTAAAAGAAAGGGTAAGGCTCAAATATTATGCTTTTTCATCCATTATGCACTCCAAAACTCCTTACCAGATGTTCTTTAGTTTTGAACTAAGTCATTCCTACATTCTTGTAACTTAGGCATCATCAACTACTGACTTAAAGAATCAAAGGAACACATTAATGCAGTCAACTTTATAGCTTCAGAAGCACCACTCATACTTAGTTCAAATAAAGCAATAAAGGTGTATATATTTCTGCTTTTATCAAATTTTGGTAAATCAATCAGTTTAAATGGAACTTAGTACCCCATTACAGAAGCCACATAGGCCGCAACAATTCTGATTGAACTGTAAGTCTATCTGACTGAGGTTTTAGTGTAAGACAACTTTGGAACATCTAGCATAGATGTGTTAGAAGGATTAACTAAATCCTCATTGCCCAAAGCAATATTTGTCAATACCAAGTGATAAAAGAAAGGGTTTTCACCAATCATTCAAAGGGCGGTTAGCTGAGCGGGTAAAACTGCTTCCACCCCTAGTGCAGGTTTTGAGTTTGAAACCTGTACTGGCTAGAAAACATTCTCAGTGTGGTATATTTGTCCTAAGGTTGACCCACCTCAAATAATTCTTTTTCACTAATCAATCAAAAAATAGCCACCAAATGATTAACTGCACAAGTTTGGTATTTTTATGATTCACATTGTCTGATCATAGATGAAAGTTGATTAATAATAGTATGACTATTATCCATAGTTGAATAGATAACCCATTCTGGTCCAACGCTTAACCTTTATTTCTTCATAAAATACTTTTGATGTCATCAATAGGGACTTATACCCTTAACCTCCTAACTTTATCCACGCTCTGATCCTTAAGTTTATGGCTTTTCCTCTGGTATCCAGAGTCTGCAGTAATTTCCATCTAAGTTTAGCTTTTCTTCTAAGGATCCTCAATCCTTACTCTTTATCCTGAAAAAGAGCCCCCAATTAAAGCACACTGTCAGGGAGATAGCAAGTTAATTTTAGATCAACCTGCCAATTGAAGTGCTGAAGCACATAAATGACAAACCCAAATGCCAGTGGCACTGCTACTTGCGCGACTGTTATGATACCAGGAAGGAATTTCACCACTGGTTTCCATATGCCAGAGTTGTGTATAGAAACCTAGCAATGCAACAGGTGAACATGGCCACGGGTCCCATGGGTTGTTAAACTATAAGCGGAAAGGGTGGTTTAGATTTGAACATAATAAAAAAACTGGAATTGGGTAGAGGGATTTTTATTAAAGGTTAAGTAAAAAAATTGACCAACAATTTTCTCAGTGCGATGCAACTGATTAAATAGTGTTCAATTTGTTAACTTGTCAAAGCAGGGATTGGGTCCCTCAAATTTGACTTAACCTGGAGAATTATTGGAGAGGGAGAGGAGAAAATGATTCTAATCTTAACCAAAATCAAAGGATTTGGTGGTAGGCCAAGTCGGTATCTGTTCATCTGTGAACACCTGACCCAAGGCTATACTGCATCTATGTCAGTTAGCGCGATGGTGTCTGGCCTGATGGGTAATGGAATCAATCCTCCAGGGCCACCCCACATAGGGGCAGTTACAACGGGTTGGGAATGGGTTCAGGATGGCCAACCCACCCATGTCCAGTCGCTGGAGCATTTGTTTGGCCAAATGAGTTCAATCAAGCATCAATCTCAATTTCTGAAATGTTGGTTTCAAGCTGTCAGCAACTGTACCAATGGTGATACCTGCTCATTTGTATTGTCCTTATTGATTTCAAGGGGAGTTTGGTGTTGGCAATCATACTGCTCAAAGTCTCAGCGCCATCGGCGATTCTGAACAAGAATTATTGCTTGTAACCTTCCAACTATCAGTTTCTCGCCTGTCAGGCTTTATTCCCATTAATTTTGGACATTTTGGCTTCAATTCTGAAGATTTGGCACCATAAATTTTTAAAAATCCTCCCGCTCATGAGGAAGATGGTTACTGATGATTTTGGTGCAGATTTCCTTGATTTGGCAAACTAATTAAGTAGTGGCAAGCATGGGAACTGGGGGAGGAATCTTCAGATGGAGCGCTGTTACCCAGCGCTCGTCTATCACATGGGCGAGGTTGCCCTGGGTGACAAGGAGTACAGCCACCTGTTTCAGACCCTTTTTATTTGAAATGGGAAAATCGCCCATCCATGCAATGGGGGCGTTCCCCTGGATCTACACACGCAAGCAATAATTATTGAAGATGAATAGAAATAAAACCAATATTGAAATATGCTAAAAATGGCTCTTTATGTGAAATAAAGGGATTTATAGATGGAATTTGGCGCCTAAAACTCGGTTTGCGCCTAAGCCATGTAACAGCAGCCGTTGCCATTAAACTTCCCTTTATCATCTCACCAATAATGGTCTTCTACATTTGGTTAGGATTTCTTCATTGGACATCCTCTAGACCTAAAACGGAAAGAGTCAGAAAACGTTCCCTAATGACATCCACTCAATCCCAGTGAACCAATCATATTTGGCAAGTGACCTGCTTAGGTAATGGGAATTGTTACCCATTATGTCAGGTCGCAAACCAACTGATTGATTTGCTAGTTGCAAGTGGCATCACTCGCCTTGAAACTTGCTCCTTAAATCCCAATCAGTTGGTGATGAAACTCAACTGATCCAGGTTGGTACACCTGATAGTTAATCATTAATTAACTATCAGATGGCCCTATTTCATCTGCAATTCTGCTCAGCAAAATTTAAGCATTCACCCAGATCAATCTTCAACAGAACGGAACCTGGAGAATCACCTAAAATCCCCCAAACATTATTAACCTGAAATTGATGTCAAATGATATATAATTCACTCACCATAGGGAATTATTCCGAGCAATCTATGGTGATCTAGAAGACTGGAAAAATGGGAAAAAACCCAACTCATCCCCCTCTTGCCTAGCTTTCCAATGATAATAGGATTGGGACAGGAGAATACCACCTCAGACCAGGTCAAATATTTCCTGGTTCCTTGCAGAGCACATTCAATCTGAACTCAACGCTGATTAGTACAACCTTCATCATGCAGTTCTCATCCTCTTCCTCCTCATTACCACCTCCTCAGAAAGTGGTCCCCATGATCCTCTGTTGTCTCAGGCTGATTGATTTACTCATGATGATACTATTCCTAGGTTCCAGTTTTTCCCCCAGTCAGGGCATATGACCCATTGTCATATTCAGGATTCTTGGTCCAGCGTCCTCAATTTCCTGATCTTTCTCCTTGTCCTTGACAGAAGGTTACTGCTGTCAATGTATATTTTACAGCACAAATAAGAATGCTCAATTATATTCACTCTTTTTATTTTCTCTTAATAACTTATTTAGCTCATATCCTTCTTAATTCATATTTGAAGAGCTTATCTCATTATTTTTAGATCAATTTCTCCAAAATCAGAGCTTAATTGATATCAGAGTGAACAATGTCAACTATTATAAAAAGTTTAACATCCTCTATCCTCCAGCTTATATATCAAATTTGGAATCTCAGTACTAGCAACTGTTAACAGTATGTCTGATAATTAGGTTGCTTTTCCAACTGATGAGTTGATCTGCGCGGCAAAATCTCTTCTATGGTCCCTCTAGGGCTCATAATTCCAATTAAGCACCCGTAGCCAGTCCTTCCATGGACCTACTGGAAACAGTATCAAACCCTGATGAAACCATATTAGCAATCATCTTGAATGAATTGTGGCCATTCCTTCCTCTGTTTTCAATTCCCAAATTAGATTTTGATACTCTCCTGTATTCAGCTCCTTTCACAGATACTCCTACAATCATCGTCTAACCTCCTGAAGCAATGCCCTCCACACTTGATTGATCATTCCTCATCAGATTTGACTTGCTTCCAGAGTTCCTTTTTCTGACTCAGCCAATTCGTTAAAACAGCTGTTCTGTCAACTGAACTAGTCATCAGAAATTTCGAACATCATAAACTTCCCTATGCAGAATTGAGGAACTGAGTAATCAAGGCTCTGTCCATAGCTCTGAACCCCTCCAATATTGAAAACCTCCTAGATCGAGACATTACAGCTTATGCCCTTCATTTTGCCAGCCAAGCTCTTCAATTGTTGGGACATGAAGCTTCCAGCCTCTCCCAGATTCCATTGCTTATTCTGCTTTCACATCCAAGAAGCTCATAGTTGTCATCTGCAGGATATCATCTACTCCTTACACAAAATCTCATTTCTGGCGTGTCCCATTAGTACCTTCCCCTGATGGCTTTAATTGAGGGCATGGTTTGGCAACCCCTGCCTAGTATCCCTTGTTCAATGCCAGCTCTTATGTCCAATGTTCTTGACGAAGCCTGTTAGCAAGTGGTCAAGACCAATCTTCCAGCCCCAGTGCCATATTGAAATTATTTGGGGTTATTTGCTGACTGCCTCTTCTTGTTTTGTTGCTTCCCTCCCCGATCCAGGTTATTGCATTTGGAAAGTACCAATATTTCCATTTCTCTTCCCCTAGTCACATTCTCAAAGGGATCATCCTATACTCGACAAACTTGGCTTTGAGTAGGTCTAGCTCTTTCTAGCATCCAATCTCACATGATTTTGATGGTTTGTTTACTCCTATTGTGATACATCCTCCCTCCCCTAAGAGGCGACATAGGTGGAATTATCCCCAAGTCAAGGATAGCCAATAAAAATTATAGACATATATTTTTTTCTGTGCATTTTTTATGTTTTTTTCTTGCTATATTTTTATCAATCATTTTTTTCTTTTTTTATATGGGACATGACCCTCACTTGGTTAGTGGTCCATCTTTTTTATTTATTCACCCAAACTGGTTCTGAGGTATACTTTGACCTACCATTTTTCTATGGTTAAGGGGTCTAACTTTTAAGACTTAACCATCTATTTTGGTCCAGTGGTCCTTTTTTCGGACTTGACCTAATCATTAGGACACAACCAACTTAATGGTTCAGCAGTCCTTTGGGAACTCCTTTTTTGTTATTTTTTTCATCGATCCATCGCTTCAAATACTTAGCATGGACTCAATTTACTACTCTTCTATCCAAGAGGTTCTTGATGGTGTAGGCGTCCATCGCCAACTTGGTGATAATCTCAAATGAATATGACCACAATGCATCCAGTTTTTTCTTTTTCTGAAACCATGCATATTGCAATAGGCAACTCTTTCACCTATTCAATATTCTGATAAGGCTGGTCAGTTTTTATTATCCATCAATTTTGCTCATATCCTTTTCTTCATTTTCATACTGAATGCTTGCAATTGCATTTTGATCAGGATATTCATCAATCAGTTCATTTACTGCTTGGCACTCATCCCCAATGCTGGTTCCACCACTGAATATAAGATTGGTGGCAACGCAGCCTTCCTCCCATATAGCAATTCAAATGGCATTTTTCCTGTCGCCATATGATTACTGATACTGTAGGAAAACATCACTGAACTTGGTTACATTCCCCACGCAGAAGTTCTTCCTGCAACCAGCTTCCTCATCGTCATGGCCAGAATTCCATTAACTCGTTCCACCAGTCCATTCATCTCCAGCTGGTAGGGTACAAACATGACTCCTCAGATCCCCATTATCTCTTTCAACCTTGTCATCTTGTGGGACGTGAAATTTATTCCATTGTCACTCAACAAGAACTTTGGGCATCCATGCAGTATACTACTTGATCCAGGATAAACCTTGCGAGCTTATCACATCCACTTTTGCCAGGGCCTTCGTCTTGACCCATCTAGTCATATGGTCAATTGCAACTATAATGTATTTGACTCCCCATGTACTCATGATTAATGGTTTCATCACATCATTGGACATTGTATGCCAGGAAAATTCAGGGTGGACCAGTCGATATCCAGTAATGTTCTTGTGAGGCTTGTGCAACTGGCACTCCACACAGCATACCAGATAAGCTGCATCATTGTATTTTATAGACTCCCAATAATAGTACTGGCGAATGTGGTCAGTCGTCTTCCTCAGGCCTCCATGCCAAATAACCTTATGCATGGCTTAAATGATTGCCGCTTGTTCTGATGGTCTTGGTAATAGTTTTTGTTTTCTGTTTACATCTTAAAACTTTTAAATCCCTGGTCTCAGCGTTTTCCATCACTTTCTGAAGCGCACATTGAATTTCTCAGGGCTCATTCCCAGTTTCTCCTTTGACCATTCTCTGGAATTGCTAATCTGTTTGCTGGCTTACCACTTGAGCCGTTGGTAACCTCAATAAGACATCTACATTCTGATGAGAAGCTCCCACTCGGTGGACCATCTCATAATTGTAAGCCTATAGCTTCAATGCCCATTGGGCCAGTCATCCTTCTGGTTCTCATAAATATTCAGCCAAAGCAGCAAGGAGTGGTCCATCACCACTTTAAAGTGCATTTCCATGAATATACATCTGAGACTGTTTAAATGAGTAAATTATCGCAAGGCATTCATGCTCAGTAATGGTATATGCATTTTAGTAGCTGATAATGTCCAGCGCATATATACTACCAGATGTTCATCCACAAACTCATCTACTTGGCTTAGGACAGCGCCAATCACTGTTAATAAAACATCAGTTTATACTATTAACTCTCAATTGGATTTTGGTATTTCAATGTTGGAAAATCTATTAGGTACTAGCGTAATTCATCAAAAGAACTGTGAGTATTTCTTCATTCCAAACGAATCCTTTTTTAATCATTAAGCAAATGAAAGAGGGGCTTGGCGATTCTCACAAAATCCCACATGAATATTTGGTAGTATCCGACCATTCCAAGGAACATTTGGATATATTAGACACTCTTCAGAATTGCCATTCGCTCTATGGCCTCAATTTTCTGTGCTTGCGGCTGCAGTCCACTATAGTTGATAACAAACCCAAGATAATCCAACTCTTTCTTGAATAAGTGGCACTTCCTCAGCTTGATCTTCAGGTTATCAGCAGACAGTCTCTTGAAGTCTTCTTCCAAGTGGTGTAAATGGTCAGTAAATGTCCTACTGAACACAATTATACTGTCCAAGTACACCAGGACGCATGACACCTTCAGGTCATTTAAGATGGCGTCCATGGCCCTCTGGAACGTCGCAGGTGCATTAAATAGACCTTGAGGAATCCTCATAAGTTGATACAGACCCTGTGCAGTGATGATTGAGCATTTATCCTAGTCTTCCATTGGCAAATAAATTTGAAAAAACCAGATATCAGATCCATCATGGAGAAATACTTTGCTTCTCCCAATTAATCTGATGAATTGTCAATTTGTGGTAGTGAATACAAATCCTTCTTCGTTATCTTAATCAGCTTCTGATAATTGATCATCACATGATTAGAGCCATCCTTCTTCTTCACAATTAGGATAGGGCTCGCCCAGGGACTTGATGATGGAACTAGAAGCCCATGCTTCACTAGTTTGCTGATCTCTTCTTCCACTACTGCTTTGGCCGCTTTTAAATGTCAAATCAGTCTCATAATTATTGCAAATTTTCCCTGGTGTAACTTTATGGATGACAATCCTTGCACATCCCAAATCATGGTCATCCTGGAAAAATATTTCCTGATACTTGTCAAATAATTTGAGAACCTCTTCCTGCTGTCTGCCTGCCAGATCAGCGAGTTTCTCTCAATCAACCTATAGATTGATGCTTTCTGTCACCCCTGCCGGTAATCCCATTTAATTGAGGGTCCCAAAATCATGGAATTTCCCCAATTCCACCGTCAGGATCAGATAAACAAATGCAATAATCTGATTCTTCCTGATCTTCTACAGTTTTTCACTTAAATTCGCCGGGAGAACTCAAATTTCTCCATATCCTGACATAATTATTGTAGGAGCCACCCAAGGCTCTATTCTGAACTTCTTCCAGGGGCTTCTGACTTCTCCATAGAGCAGCTCAGGTATCTCCAACGTTAATTCCATGTCAATTATGATCTGTGATCCTGGCAATATGGTCCTCAAATTCTTCATCCTCAACGGAATTCCCTAATTTTTCAGGATTTCCATCAGCATTTCTCATTGATTCCGTCCAACTAAATTGGTAATTGATTGAAACAATGTCCTTATTGTAGATCAGATTGATAAAAATTATTTCTCCTGGTCAGTGGAGCTCCCCCATCTTTCTGATAAACTAGTGGTAACTTCTGACCCAATATGGTCAACTTATTATCTTTGAGATTACATTTAATTCCATATTTTTGTAGAAACTCCATCCCAATCAGGATATCATAGTTCTGGTTGGTTAAAACTATTGCAGGGGTGGATACCACTAAATACACAAATCGGAGTGGTAAAGTGCTATACGCTCCACAGAAAATGGTTGTATTTGGCCAAAAGTCCCATATTCTTTGGCTTCTGTTCAAGATCAGGTGAGATTCTCATCGTCTTCATCAGCTTGATTGAGACAATATTGATTGACTCTCCACTGTCAACTATTGCCCGCACCCATACTCAGTTAATCAGTATATTAATATATGTACACTTAGAGTATTGTAAAATTGTATTTAATGAGTGTATAGCTGCATTATTTGCCAAATTGAGGGTGTGAATAATTTGCGCCAATAGTAAGGAAATGATTCCTTAATCATGCTAAGGGGGTAGATAGGTTTGCCTCATCTAATTTGACCTCAGTAAATCGTCCAGATTCTCTGTAACTCAAATCTTGTCTGCTAGTTTTAATGCATATGGCCAAGCAACTTCCTTGATTTTTTAGGATCGATCCCTTTCACTCTGGATCTGGTTACTGCATTGACATCCATTTTGACAACTTGATATAGTTGATCCTACGTGTCATCATTGATGAAAAGATCACTAACGTCAATTTCTTCATTTAAGATATCAAGGGAATGTGTTTATCCGCGGCTCTAGACTGTTCCATGTCTAGGCTGTGGGCCCTTTTCCTGACTCCTGTGCAGGTTTAGCCTCTGTTGCCTGGACCACATTGATCTGTTCCTTTGGCTTCTTGCATTAAACAGTTAAGTGTCCTTTTCATCAGCACTGAAAACAGGCTTTGTCTCTTCTATCAGTTTTCTTAAACTCTTTGGACTTATTTCCCAGCATGGTTCAATTATTGAGATCCTTAGCGCTATCAGTCCCCTTTATAGGAATTGAATTTCGAACTGGACTTGGTTTGAAGCTTCTACTAGAGGCATCAAATGTAGCTCTTAGTATCTTCAAATAATTCATCATCTGTAAGGTGGTAATCTCAGTTGCGAACACAGAAGACATCATTTGATGTAAATCATGATAGGCCTGAAGGGCTGCTTGCAACACGATTTGTGCATCAAAATTGTCCAGTAAATTAGCTTTGACCAAAATATGTGATTCTTAGTAGAATTGATCGCAAAACTTGCTAAGGACTTGTACTTCTGGAATTGGGTTCCCATAAATTCCTGTTTACGCTTTGACATATGCATGGGACTTCCAAATTCTTTCATTATGTCCACCTTGGCCTCCGAGTATGACCAGCTGACCCCCTCTAGATGAGGTAACACTAATTTCTGACAATTGGTGTCCAAAAAATTCATCACCATTAAAGCTTTTTGACAATCGCTGTACCTGAACACTGTCATGTCAAACAATCAGAAAAATGCAGGGCGTTATCCCAATGGAATGTGGGTAATTTTAGCAAAGCTCTAAATTTCTCCAAAGATTCTCTAGCCACACTCTTGGTTCAGCTACTTGACTGTATTGAGGAGTGATCTCGGGAGTCATCTCTGAAATGGCTGAAAATGCGGTCAGCATATTTCTTGGAATAGTTGACTTCCCAACTGGATTTCTTGAGGTCCTTTCTTTGGCATTGGTTGCCACATAGGGTTCACATTCGCATTTATGAATCTTCAACTTTTGACTTGCTTCATTAAATGCTCTATGTCTGCACTGAATGAACGCAATCAAATGTGATCCACTTCACGTTCAGTTTTTAAGAATAAAACTTCTTGTACTAAATCTCCTTCCTTTTTCTTTAATGACATTACTTTCCCTAGCAACTCATTGCCAAAATTAAAGACATCTTTGACTCCTTCCTTGATCTTGGTAACTCTCTCCTCCAAGGCAGCAAATTCTCAATGATCCACAGAATTCAGGACATTCTTGTTGACAGTTGCCAACTAAGTCCAGAGTTTTCCTAGCTCATCCTTGTATGACATTTTGTAATAGTGTATCCTACTCAACTATCCCATGTAGTGAGCACCAATTGTTAAAATTTAGGGGTTTTACTGATTGTTCAAGACTGATATCCCCCAAATGATTTACTTCACATGTTTGGTATGTTCAAGATTCACGTTGTTTGATTGTAGATGACAGTTGATTAATAATAGTATGAAGACTATTATCCATAGTTGAACAGATAACCCGTTCTGGTCCAACGGTTGACCTGTATTTCTTCATGAAATACTCTTGATGTCATCAATAGGGACTTACACCTTTATCCGCCTAACTTTATCCACGCTCAGATTCTTAAGTTTATGGCTTTCCTGTGTTCTTGCAGTCTACAGCAATTCCCATCTAAGTTTATCTTCTCTTCTAAGGATCCTCAATCCTTACTCTTTATCCTGCAAAAGAGTACCCAACTAAAGCACACAAGCAGTAATTTTCTGAAGATGAATAGAACTAAAATAGATAATGAATTCTGCTAAAAAGAACCTTTATTTATGAAATTATCAGAGGAATTTATAGAGTGAATTTGGCTCAACCCTCAGTTGGCACCTCAGCCATAAAATGGCAGCGGTTTCCATTGAAGTTCCCTTTATTGTCTCACCAGTGATGGTCTTATTCATCTGGTCAGGATTCCTTCATTGGACACCCTTATAACCTAAAATGGAATTAGTCAGAAAACGTGTCCCTAAAGTTTTTCACTCAATCCTATCAAAACCAACCATATTTGGCAAGAGAGCTTCTTAGGTAACAAGAATTGTTACCCATTATGGAAGGTCATGAACCAACTGATCAATTTGCTAGTTGCAAGTGGCATCACTTGCCTTGCAACTTACTACTTACATTACCAATCAGTTGGTGATGAAACCCAACTGATCCCAATTGGTACACCTGATAGTTAATCATCAATCAACTAACAGATGCCACTATTTTTCCAACAACTCTACCAACGAGATCTTAAGCATTCACTTGGATCAATTCCCAATGGATCAGAACCTGTCAAGTTTCCTAAAATTTCATGAACATAATTGCCCAAAATTGGGGTCAACCAATATCCAATTCACTTGCCATAGGGAATTATCCCCTAGCGATCCATCATAATCTAGAAGGCTGGAAAGGTGGGCAAAAATCCCAACGCCAAGTGAACTTACAATTCAGCACAGCGATAGGCAAATTGGTGATAAATTAGATTAATCATCTTATAAAAATGATGACGTTCCACAGTAAACTTTTGGCAACCCATTCAAGTTTATGGTTGACAATAACAGTAAGTGTCAAGAACCCTTGATCTCTTTTCCTTGTAAGTGTACTAAAGTATGCAAAGACTAAATTCACTGTCAGAATTAGAAGAAGAAAAAGAAGGTTCACTCAAGTTCTGCCCAAAGCCATCAAGGCAAAGTTGTGGGTCCTCCAAAATAGCTACAAGAGCATAAACTCGAGTACCTAAGATAACAAAACATCTGATTCTGGACCCAGAAGTGTAACCCTTTCTTCGCTATGGAGATGAATAGGTGGATAAAATTCACAGACCCTTTGGAGCAGCCGCGTTAGCATCCATAAGTTGTGCTGGGGTAGCAAGAGAAATATTCTTATACTTATAAATTGAATTGATACAGGGTAGCTTTTGTGTTTCCCTATAGTGAGCACAAAATGTTGAGATCAGCGCTCAGCGTTATATATCAACAGCTTAAGTAACTAACAAATAAAATTAGGCACAGTATGAAAACATTTTCTTTAGTAAACAAAAAAGGAGAGATATTCTTTAAGTGAAAAGAGGCTTTTATTGAATTTTAAGGTAAGAAACACATTGTAGTGTCAAGTACTAACAGCAGATCTAACCTTTTTAACAATCTTCTTTCTTCTTGTGGTATTCTTTGCCACCAGCTAATGCAAAAGAATCCCCTTCTTAATAACAATTTCCTGCTAATATGCTTACATAATCTTTCATTCTCATTGGTGCATTTATTTGACAGCAAAAAAGCAATAACAATCTTGAGGCAATAACATAATGGGGAAATACATGGCCACTAAGTCAGTGACTCCAGAGTAATATCCATAAAATCCATAGTCAGCCTATTAAAGTAAGATTCTGGCGCAAAGTCCAGGGGTAATAATGATAAGCCCGTTAAATGACCAGTTTCATGCAGTGCGGGGTATAATAATGACAAATGAATAATAACGGTGATATAAAAACCAGGGCCACATGCCACACTAATTAAAATACTAAGGGACTGCGTGCACCAGTGTGGAAGTAAGGATTTGATCTTCCACCATATTGACCACGATCCACTTAATGTTAATAAGAATGCTGTAACGATCGAAAACATCCCAGTTTTCGACCGCCATCTTGCCTTGGCGATGGGCGCCAAATGATTGTCTGATATGAGGTTCCCTCGAGGTAAGCGCTTTGATTCGTCATACTCACCAATTCAACCTCGGATTTAGGGAAATTTGAAAAGCGAGAAAAGACGACACAGGTAAGTGAGGATCCGACCCCGAAATTAGCCTTGTTTTATTTATTATCGAAAATAAACACGCGGACGAATTCAATCCCGATAACTTAGGGCACCGCGAACGAGACATAAAAAACCAGGGTATTTGGCGGAATCAAGGTTCTCGACACCAAATCCCAATATTTTGTTGAGGATACAAAATTTAGATCGCCGCGGGATACCAGGTAAGACAAGGCAATGGCGGCCCCGAGGCCACCAGAGAATCCCACGCGAAAGCGGGAAACGAGGAAAATTCTGAACTGAGTTCAGAATCGCGTGGGCTCGACCTTTTAAGGTCGCCCTTCCCGGGAAGCCCCTCCCGCACTATTCTTAGGCTCTTAGGGGCCTAAAGAACAGTGCGGGAGGGGCACAGCCCAGTGCTGGACCCCGCATAAACCTCAAAAAAAACCCCAAAAAGTGTTTCGACTCGAGATTCGGATTTCCGAATCTCGAGTCGAAATGTAATGATCGGTTTAACCCGACCGTTACAAATGCCAACAGTAATGTAATACAAATCTTGTAAATACACAAAACCATAGGTCATGATGCAATATATTTTAATTGACCCTTTACCTAAAAATTTATATAATTATATAATAAATAAATATTACAATTTGATGGTGCCATCATGGCAACTTCCGCTGCTCCTCCCTCTGGCGTCAGCCACACTGCTGAATCTGCATCAATTTTAAATTAGAGTCTAATCCTCCCTCCTCTTACCAGACCCACCGTGGCCTCAAATTCTGCTTGGTTATCCTATAAAATTCAAAAATTAAAACAATTTCAGATTATGTTTCAGCTCAATTATTGTTTGACCAGCCTTGGTGAAGGTTCATGGGCCTACGGCTCCTGGCCTCACCCAATCATCTTCCATTTTTGGCTTGAGTATCCCCACCTCAAACCCTTTTAAATCGTTTGAAGGTATGGATGATGCTGAGGTGGCAAAGTGATAAAATCAAAGCTATGATTGGCCTAAATTCTTTTCTGGTACCCTCAATTTGTCTCTTTGCCACCAATTTCCGCCCTAGTAAGAACTTTCCCATCCACAAAAAGTTATATATGATGGCTCTTGAGGCAGCCGCTTCCCCCACCAAAATTTCTTTCCGTCAAGCCCACCACATGACTATTGAACCGCTGGTCAACGGAATTTTGTCTGAACCAACCACCTGACTTCCCTGATGAAGCCTAGAAACCAAAAGAGAATGTCATATTTACTGTAGGCTGCACATGCGTTGATTCTGCGAACCTCTCAATTTTTAACCCAATTACCCCAGACCTATCAACAAATAAAAAGCTTATCATCTGTGCTAGAGTTAATCAGTCATATATAATTCCAACGTGACCTGTATCTTAAGGCTATTAGTAGTTCTGGCCTCATCAAAGAGGATTAACCCATCTTGAAACTTAAACCCAATGTTGCTGATGCACCAATTCCAGTTCTGTCTGCCCTCACACGTGTCCTCTGATTAATGCTAGATGGAGATCCCTCTGACCCCTTCCCCATCTGATATGGCATCTTAGGGTATTAATTTAGGTTCTAAATCATGATTTTTTACTAAAGATAATCCCTTTTATGTGACTTAAGATAATAAAAATAGGTGGATGTCCCCCTTTTTTTAGATTGGGCCACAATGGTGCTATATGTATAGATTGATTGTTTGTCAAACCAAATACAACAATATCTTATACATTTACTAATATGTTTAACCCTTATCTAGATAGGGGTTTGATCAACTACTATAAACTGCCTAGCTTTGTGGGCAACGGATTTATAGGTAGTTGTCAATAATATATTATGAGACTAATAATAATGTTGTTTTGAAGCCTATGTTAAGGAGTAATTAAAATACTATATTAAATCATTAATCCCAGTTAGTACAACTTTCACTTCCTTAATCTACTAAACACCTTGGCTTGGGGCCTAAGTTTACATATCCCTTATTCTTGTGTCCTAATTATGATATTTCTGCCTTACCCCTCACGTTGGCGCAAAATAATTAGTAATAGGGTTCAAATTAGTATTACAGCCATCTTCTTGTGTCTCAATTGCAATTAGTTAAAGCTATTTTTTTAGTACTAGATGGTTTAGTTAAAGCTATTATTATGGATATTTCCTGATATTTAGACATTTGCTTTCCTTGCCCTAGTTTAAATATTACGCCTTTATTTTACCATTCTTAACTGCTTTACATTAACATAAAAATTCTCAAATAAGAACTTCAGCAATTAGAAGAGTATATCTAAGTGGGATTGCCATCTGTAAGGGGCCTTTTTTCTATGTATCCTGCACAAATCCTACAACTAAGTTTACTATAGGAAACCACTTAGCCACTGGCAGTATTTGTTGCTACTGCGTGAATCTTAGTGTTTATTTTTGAAGAAACCAAATTACCAATAATAAAGTGTATTCTTTTGTGAATTTTTGTCATGGTTACTGTTCTCAAACAGTACCTTGCACTCTTGTGTGTTAATAATCAGTGCCCCCTGAAATCTAGTGCCCTGCACCAAATTTAACATTTGGTTCTCACTAAGTGGGCTCACTACTTGTTTCTCTGAGCATCATAATATCAAGTATTGAGCATGGCCATAATGTTGAAAACTATCTCAAATTAGAACAAACAAGACCTATTGAAGCTGATGCAGCCAACCCAAGGTCAAGTGAAACCATTCTGACAATAATTGTCAATTGCATGTTAATTTAAATGGCCATGTTGGCCAACTTTCTGAAATCACAATTGACCACAATTATCAAGTAAAAAATTTATAAAGAATACAGAAGCTCATAAATGCTTCCTTTAAGGCCTTGATGATGATAATGATGAAGTCATTCAATATGATACAATTTTTAACGGTAAATTTATTCCTTTCATCTTGAACTCCTAACCTAGAAACAGAAAGTTAGGTCTTGGTAAGTGAGAACATCATTTTAAAAGCAGATCTCCTGGCCATAACCAAGAACTTGATAACCAGAAGACATAATGCAGGTGATACACTGCCATTTGTTTAATATGATGAACAAGTTTAAATGAGATACAAAACGCATCTTTTTAAAGTGCTGACAGGGTCAGTCTAGTGAATGAGCTCTTCATTTTTTGTACTAGTGGTTCTCAAACCAAAAGAAAATCCACCATGCATTTTTTGGCGTTGTGCAAATAAATTATTATTAAAACAAAGTAAATCTAACATGTGCCGTGGCACTATGCCTAAGCATCCATACTAGAAGGGAAGAGGTGTCAATGGAATTTTTCATGTGGTACTGGATTCTTTAGGTGGCGGGAAAAGGTGGACAAAAAAGGAATGTATCATAGGTGGTATGGGTGAGAAAAAGAAAGAGGCGATGGTTCTCCTCATCAATGAATTCAGTAGTGTACATTGCCTTGATATGTTGAGCGAGATGGTGTTCAGTAAGGGTAATGAGTTTAGGCACAGAAGTGATAGATCTGATGCGTTCCATGTCTTGAGGTAGTTGGTGTCAAAAACAATTATCTCACCGTGTTGACTCAAGAGCGGCCTTCTGCAAATGGAAGTTCCTCTATAACAACTTTTGCTTCATTTGGGAAATATCAAAGGAAGTTAGGGATAATAATGCCATTGCAAAGTGACTCAAATGCATATAGAGGCTTGGATGAGGATGGAGTTGGTGGGGCAGTTGCTGCATTGACAGCCTTTTGTTGAATATTTTATAAACTGTGAACTAATATGTAAATTGAAACAACAGTGGTGTATCAAATCATGGGGAAGTCGTGTAAAAATTTTTGACCCAATCAAGGTCAGCTTTAATTTTTGTAGGCGCGTACTACATTGTCAATCCATTTGAGAACTGTAAAAGGATTTAATATAAGCAATGCGGGCCAGCAAAAGAATTTGGTTAAGAGGAAAATTCTGATTGGCTATGATAATTGGCCATGGAGATCTGCCAGTGCATGAGCTGCAATCTGCTCTGGAAGATTTTTAGCAGATGAGCTTTGTTTGAGCGGAGTGGTGGGATCACCGCCATCAGCGGACAAGGGTGGGGTAGGGAGAATATATACCAATCAACATATCTATTAGAAACAGTGGTGGGGTTGGCGCTGGAGTAAGGAGCAGTGGAAGCAGCCTCAGCAGAAACTTCTGGGCACTTGTGCGTTGAACAGTGAAGTTTAAAGCACAAGGGGAAGATGACGCAGCTGTTTCTGATGCATACCAAGAAGGGATTATGGCAGATCTTATCATGGTGTGAAGGGTATCACAAGATGGGTGTCATGATATAAGGGGCAAATCATTGCAAATGTGTGATTCCCAGCAAAACAATTAGCACCATTAGGATCCACAAAGTACAACATGGTGTCAGTGCTTTAAGCAGCCAAGCCCTCTGTGAGTTTTTTGCAGAGGTGTTCAGGGGAAGGTTAGAGGGCAAGACAGAAAGCTGGACCACAAGTGTGGATACATCCAGCAAAAGAGGTCTGATGGTTGGTATTAATGTAATATAACATAATAAAGTCAGCTTTTATTCCACCATGTCAAGGGCTTTACATAAAAGCCATGGTCAGAATAACCCTTGAAGGGCATAAAATCTATGAATCCAGCGGGTTTGTATACTGATATAGCCATCTCAATTATGGCTGCGCTCATGTAGGGGAAGAGGTTCCCATACTTGACCTAAAGGATATAATGCAGGTTGCTCCAAGGGAGTATCAAGAGGCTTCTAAGCACCGCCTGGGAGTGTGAGAAGTGGTGGGATAGGTCTTGAGGTGGGACGTAACAACTGGATATGTTCATGGGGCTAGCTGGGACAGTCTAGGGGCATTTCAGAGGTGGCAGATAAACGCCAGGAGGTGATGCACCACTTCCCCATGCTACTGAAAATTTTACATCGCTACATTGGGAACTACATTAGTGTGCCAGACCAACCGTATGACAACTGCTGACCCTTGATTTTTGCCTTCATAGGCTAAGTTTGTCTAGAAGTCAACAGTGCAACTCCCCAATCAAGCAGACCACAACTTCACCTTGCACAATTAAAACTCTAGGAGGCACACAGCAAGCCCTACACACAACACCTAACCTTGGGATCTTCACCCTAACCTCCATTGCTGTTACCCTCTGGCTTCCTTAAAACAATAAAAGGGTAGACAAAAAAGTTCTTTGTTATGAGGAAATTTAAGATATTTGTACTTATGCGTTTTTATGATAATCAACTCCCGCCTATCAACAAGCATCGCCATCAATCTCAAGCAAACCAACCCCATCATCAGCAACCTTTTCTGGCAACTATCTTTCAAAATTCATCCCAATAAAAAACCAAATATCAGTTTGATTCACCCTAAGCATCAGTCGCCAGTTCAATCATATATAAAAATTATATTAATAAATATCTTAGAATATCCTCAGCATTTTATCACTGGTAATTCTGGACCCTAGGCGGTGGAATAATTATTGCTTGCTCAATTATTGGAACCCTTGGCACCAAAGCTGGCAATAATATCCTTGGAAAAAGTCGCCAAATAATCTAAAATAGTACATGATTTTATCAACCTTGGCATCAAGCACTAGTGATTCTGACCACATCAACGTCAAACTCTCAATCCAATATAATTAATAAATAATAAATATTTTAACTTCTCAGCTACACTTGCTGGTGGTAAATTGCTATAATTAGTCAATATAATTGATCAATCATCCTCAGCATAATTTCTGGTAATCAAAACAACAATTATTGCTATTGCAGGCATCTCCAATACTTTGATATAACTCAACCCAACCAAATATGGGCACAAGTCAAAATCTTTATTATTTCTAATATCATCAAAACTAGGAGATTAATTGGCAATCATGCCTGACTAATCAAAATTTTAATTTTGGATACTATGAGAGGAATCCATATGGTTAAAATCCCAACACATGAGGGGCAGCAGGCGTTGATTGAGTTGACATAGGCTCAGAGTGAAGTGAGTAAAAAAGCTGGTTGAGCATGAAAATTTTTATAAGATTTCAAAATTGATCAATTCAGCAACCAAAGCAAAAGAAAGAGTTGGATGACCATCTTCTTTTTTTATTGATAATTAAAAAACCATTCCAACAGAACTTAGTATTGAGGGTGATGAGGCACTAGTTATGCATATCTTGCCTAAGGTTTTTCATATGCCTTATTCAATGGAGCTTCTGCACATCCAAACACTCAGGCAATTCCTCCTCCTGAGCATTCAGCCTCAATTATTTGCAAGACTCTATATATCCTGTATGCAAATATACTGGAAATTATACATATATTCCATTAGACTCTTCCAACCAGGCTACTCCAGAAGCTTAAGCCTTTTTACTCCAGCTCCTTGTCTTTGTAACGTGGAAAGTTATATAAGAACAATCCAGATTTCTTTGGCCCTGAAGCCATGATAAATCAATTTTTGATCAAACTTATTAACCTACCTAGGGTTAACAAGGACGAAAACGTGCACAATTATTTTGTCTCTTCAGGATTAGTTTGGGCTAGAGAATCCAACAATGCTTATGCAATTAGGATTACAACAGGGCAAAATATGCACAGGTGTTTTTGCCTCTATATAAGTAAAACTATGCAAAGACATTGTACTTCATTATAAACGTGATACTTAATTTAAAAAAATATCTATAAGTGTAAATTATCCAATGAAAATAGTCTCAAAGGACTTTTCTCTCTCGTTGCAAACAATTTTACAACATATTCAATTCAAGTCTAGGTAAGTTTGATAATCTCATTGAGGAGATTAGTGTGTACCCAATGTTGGGTAGCTGTTGGGCGAGCAAAGTTAAGGGCACTGGTGCTGGACCCACATCAACCAAGTTTTGTAAACTCCCCGGCAAACCCAGTGGCATAGATAAAATTAATAGTAAAAACTGGCGGTTACCATTTCCCCAGAAATTTTAGACTGGAAAGCACGCTGCAACCAGTTCATCAATACGCCACACTCCCAACCACTTTCTTTGGTGGAACATGGGATGTGTGTCTTTATGGATATACAACAAATGGCGCTTTGGGAGAAGTTTTGTGGAGATTTACACACATTTCCTGAATGCAGTGTATGCCACACCGCACTCCATGACTTGTGGTTGGCTGGATCTTGGGTTCAAAACACAAGCATGGCAGATGAAGCCGCAAAAGTGCGGATGGTGGTTGACCTCCTGGACAGTCAACAGGTAGTTAACACAAAGCGCACTTGCTGGACTAAATCCAACCACATTTTCGTTACTTTTGACTTCCTACCTACAACAACCAAGCGCACTGTGCTGGAGCACCACCTGAAGGCTGGGCTCACCAAATATGGGGAAATCAATCCTTTAAGAAACAGCACTAGATGCTCATGATGGACCTGTGCACAGGCAAAGCAATTGCTGTTCTCACCCCATCTGAGGGGGTAGCGGAAGATTTGACCCAAATCCCCTACACCACTTTTGTGAAAATTGATGGGCAAAAATCCTGACCATTCCAGGTCACCATGGATAGCGCACCTCCTATCTGCATCTTCTGCCACGCTTTTGGCCACAAGGCCCATACCTGCCCCACCAAGGAGAGCATTACTCAAACTAAAATAATCCTGGAAGCAATGTGCGGTACAGACGCCCACTATGAACTGGCAATAGACACTGACGCAGCCTTCCCATGGGGCGCGCCTGGGTGCTACATTCAAGTGAAACCTGTGTCCCCTCAGGAGCGTAAGAAGGCCAAGCTGGCCTGCAAGGTAGAAGCCAAGAAGGCGGCCAAGACCGCTTCTGTGATCCCACCCACCCAACTCCAGGAGGACATCAAGTCATTCATTGTGGAAGCGGCTTGCAAATCATTCCACCAATCAGATTGGGCCACCCAAACTGAAGACCCAATGGGTGAGTCAGTTTCACCCAACCAATGCTACCAAGAATAGATTGGGACCAAGTCAGTCACCAACCTTCCTGCTGATATTCCACCTCCAAGCGATGGTGCACCACAAATGCACACACCACAAAAATTCGTCCAATAGTGGGAAAAAGCAGAAGGCAAAAGTCAATGAGAACCCCACAGCTAAAGATTCCCATACTGAACCATAATTCATAACACAGTATAAACGCGCTGCCATAAATTGATGCGCTGAAAAAGAGAAGGCTGAAGGGCAAAGGTGCCCTTCCCCTTGCACCTAAGGTGCGATGGGGGAGCCTTTACTATAGGGACGTTGAACATTGCTGGACTCAAGGCCTCGCCGTCCTGGGCTAGGAAACTGAGTTTTATAAAAAATAATTTACCCATGGACATCCTGGCCATTCAGGAAACCCACTGTCCACGCGGTGCAGAGGAAACATGGGCAACCATGCTCCTCCCTTCCCTTTCCTTCTGGTCACTGCACTGTGGGGTGTTTGTTCAAGTGACCTATAATTTTTAATTTATTTTGTTAACATCATACCTCGACGGCTATATCCTTGCCATAATCTTTTTGTGGGATGATGAAGTGCACGCTGTTATTAACATTTATGACCCAACCTGTGCACGAGCTCATTGGGAATTCTTCTCAGCCATTAATTCCCTCCCACTACCCCCAGACCCATTTGTTGTTGGCAACATGAGCTGCTGGATTAACCCTGCCGCTGACTGCTGGCCCTCATTGCCTACACCCCCGCAGGGGCACGTAGAACTTTGCATCCTCAAAGCCACCTTGGGGTTGTTCAATACTCAGTCACATCATGCACCGCTATTCCCAAAACATGTCTCGCCCCCATGTGCCAACAGCCAGCTGAGGTCTATGTCCCACATTGACCTTATTCTTGCAACGTTGAAATTTCAATCCCAAGTTTCCCACTTTACAATGATGAAATTCGATTTATCTGACAACAAGATGGTATTGGTTTCCTTCTCTTTGTCCAATCCAGCAGCACAGGCGCCGAAATGGTGCAAACTACGCCCAGCCAAGATCACATTGCCCAGGTTTTCCTCATGGGTGGACACCAAGACATCAGCTCCAGAGTTTACCACATCGTTATGTGCAGACCCACTTTTCACCTGGTCAACCTTCAAAGCGAAAACTATATGCCAGGCTTGCCACATCTCATCACGTTGCTTGTGGGCTGCCTTGGCAGTCATTATGCGCACACTTGCAGAAGTGGACCATCTGGAATCCAATGTCCCAGTGGAAGGCTACATCCTGGCTTGGGGTCATAAGTGGGCAGAAGTGTCCATTCCTCTCAACGCACTGGTAAGGCAACACAAGCATTGGGCTTGTGTTCAGTATAAAGAAAAGCATATAACAGCAGGTGACATGTGCTCCACTTATTTTTTTCAAAAATTCTTTGCACCACGCCAGAGCTTGGCCTGCACAGAGGTGTGAAGGCCAGACCATTCCGTTTCAGATACCCTGACTGAAGTGGCAATCGAAGTGCAGAATTATTACTCCAAATTGTGTCACTCTGATCCAGTTCAGCCAGCTGAAGTGGACAATTTTCTCAAAAGTGCACATATCCGCACCATTTCCTGATATCTGTAGTTGGTGAATTTGATTTCTCAGGATGAAATCTGGTCTTCCATTTGCAGTGCACTGTACAGGAAATGCCCAGGTACAGACGGCATTCCTTATGAGTTCTACAAGAAACATTTCAAATATTTTTCCTCCTTGCTGCTTGCCTCAATGAACCAATGCCTTATGGAAATGCGCATCCTACCTGGAGGAAAAGAGGCATTCATGATAACTTTGTACAAGAAAGGAAATAAGCTAGACTTGGTCAACTGGCGCCCCATTTCACTTACTAACACAGACACAAAACTTTTTACTAAAATCATGGCAAACCGTCTAGGGGTAGTTGCCTCTGCTCTCATTTCCCCTGAGCAATTTTGTTTCATTTCAAACGGTCTATTTGTGACAACATACACACTGTAGCCAACGTCTGCCAATCCTCAGATTCTGGAGCACTTGTTTTAGACCAGCAGAAGGCCTATGTTAGAGTCAACTGGAATCAGCTCATATCCTGCCTCCACAAGTTCCACCTCCCCTATCATTTCATTAATTGGGTGATGTTGCACACAGAATCTGCCACAATGGCTGTGCGTGGCCCTGGCTTCCTCACGGATGTATTTCTCCCTCAAAGGGGCCTACACCAAGGGGACCCTCTAAGCCCACTCTTGTATAACTTCAGCCTTAACCCAATTCTTCAAAATGTAAATGCCACCCTTACAGGTGTCCATGTGCAAGGCCAAGCACCAGTCAAGATGTTGGCGTTTGCTGATGATTGTGTGGTTGGGGTGTCTAACAATCATGATTCACGTGTTATTGAAGCTACTATCCAGGTTTACTCCAGGGTAAGTAATGCTGCACTTAACGCCTCCAAAACCAAAATTGTACTCCTTGGTCAGTATCAAGCCCGCTGGTCCCCAACGCCCCGTTTTCTACCTGCTTCAACAACTTGTTCATGGGATTGCTTGCCAGGCCCACCCCACACCACCCCGCTTGTGCTCCCCTTTGTGCTAAGCCACACTGCTGGCCCAGTCCGTCATTTGGGGTGTGACTGGAGGCGGGAGGGTACGCCTCAATGGTGATAGAGCATCATATCCTAGACAACATTACGAAATGCATAGCTTCCCTCAAAGCCTGACAGACCTCCCTTACAAGCAGGGTGGTGCTAGCCAACTCTATGCTCCTTTCTAAAGTTTGGTTTGGTGCCCACGCCATCGCTTTTTCCCCTAGTTTCTTCAAGTCTTTATAGCCATTCTGAAAGGGTAACTTTGGTTAGGCCACCCACCACCAGTGCGCCTGCATGTCATGTTTGGTCCTCGAAATAGTGGTGTCATGATCCTGCTCAACTATGAGGCCCACGCCGCCAAAATATTTGGCACTTGTATTGCTTCAATCACCAACCCAACAGACTCAGCCCAGCACTGGTCCCACGCGGCCCACTTCAACTTCTTCGGCGCCCTGGGCCTTAGCAATCCTGCACACCCCATTCTCTGTTAGAATATCTCACCTCACATCCTTCTGCTGCGGGCCCACATGGGATGTAACCCTACTTCAAAAGGATCCTCCTCTCCATGCGGAGCGCTGAGTGGAGAATTTGCATCTGTGGGCACACCACCCAGAGGGGGCGCCCTACTCCTCAGTTTACCCAGGAAGTACAAGGACTACCCATTCTGAACGCAGTGATACCCATGAGGTCCCCTATCATAGCCAGGATGGACTATATGGACATGTTGGACATCCCCTACTCCCTCGATACCCAGAAAGCCATTTGGAAGTACACCCACCACCCTCTTCTGCAGCCGCGTATTCATTCCTATGTGTGGCGCTGCTTGAAACAGGTATACCATACTGTGAGCGCTCTAACACTTAACACTCATCTTGAGTCATGTGTGGCCAGTATGGAACTTTGGTTCACCGCCTGTAAGAGTGCCCTCCCTTGAAAGTGATCTGGCGTGAGGTTCAACGTCTCTTTCGCCAGGATCAGGCTCAGCCCTTCAGTTTGTCTAAGGACTCCTTTGACTTGTCCTCAGTTTCCCCTATACCATCTTCCCTCCGCGCCTTAGTGGTTGCAATCACTATGTGGGCTATCCACACGGTCATCCTGGATGCTATATCAGGCTCTACTCCCACTCTCTGAGTAAGCTGTACGCCAGTTCCAGTCACACCTCGTGGACCACTTTCAAGCATAGATGTTTGGGTACCTACCATCCCATTGCCATCAGTTGGTCTCATCCTGGACTACAGTTTGGTTCATCACTTCAGACCCCTTCCTGCATACGTGCTCATTAGTGGCGCAAGCCCCTACACATGTAACCTCCCTTCCTTCTCTTGACGTTCCCGCTGGCAACAGGTGATAGTGTTTGCTTCTCTGAGGTGCCCTCCTCTTGCTGATGTTTGTTTCGTTTGTTTACTTATTGGAAGTGTCCATCCCCTGGTCAGCCTTCCCCAAATAAAATTTAAAAATAAAGGGTCCCAAAAATGTGGGATTTCCTCAGTTTAACCGTTTGGATTAGGTAAACAATTGTGACGAGCTTATTCTTCTCAATCTTCATCATTTTTTTTGCTTAGATTCGCCAGAAGAACTCAAAATTTCCCATGGCCTGGCATTATTATTCCAGGAGCCACTCAAGGCTCTACTTGGGCTTTTTCCAGGGGCTTCTAACCTCCTCATACAGCAGCTCCAGTATATCTAATGTTAACCCCATGTCAACTATTATTTGTGATCCCAGCGGTATGGGTCTTGTAAAATTGATCCTCAGTGGAATTCCCCAATTTTCTAGGATTTCTGTCGGCATCTCTCATTGCTTCCTAGGTCCAAAAATCATGGATTAATAAAGTCAATTTTTAATATTATATATATTTTTTGTATTTCTCTTTTGCAATGGGACTTTCAACCTACAATTAGGTTCAGAGGTCCTTCTTTTCCCCTTCATCCAAAATGGTTCCTTAGTATATCTTGACCTACCAGTTTTCATGGTTCAAAATCTTATCTTCTTAAGATTTAACCATCTATTTGGTTCAGTGGTCCTCTTTTAGGACTTTACCAAAATCTCAGGACATAACCATTTAATGGCTCAGAGGGCTTCTAAGAACATTGAAACTACTTTCTATTAGGTCCAATACTTCCAATTTTTTAGTATTGACCTTATTCACTATATGAACAGCTGCGCTGTTTCTTCACATATAGGCAACACTTAACAATTTTGGCAATACTTGTAAATTTTTATTCATTAGGCCTTCAATCCTGGATTGTCATTCTTCCACCAGGTCCTAACTCATTTCATATCACGGCAACTGATGCTTGAATCTTTGTATCTCTCAAAATCGTGAATTCCTTATTAGTCAACAGTTCCATTTGATTGTTGGATCGTTTTTCTCATAAAAACGATTTTTGGCATTCGTGGCCATCCAAAACGTTGGAAGTAAATCCACTGATGGATCTGGAAACAATCCTTTAATCACACAAATTGATCTAGTCTCATTAGCTTCATTCAGTGTCTCATATAGTGCCTCATCTAACACCTCGCTCCTCGGAACTATTTAAAGTAAAGCTGTTTCAACCTGAGTTAATCCTGCTGTTCATTGGGACTATTTCAAGCAGACTCAATTTTACCCCAAGTTGGCCCTGCTGATCCTCTTCATCTCAGGTAGATGTCAGGTGGAACAGGTTTTCTTGCAGCACTACATGGCTCCATATCTAGGCTGCAAGTCCATTTCCCAAAATTTGAGTATCCTCAATTTGCTTCACTAGGAGCTCCACTTCTGAGCTGGGTGAACGCAATTGATCGTGATCCACTTCACGTTCTATCTTCATTAATGTTACTTTCCATAATAACTTATTGCCAGAATTTAAAACATCTTCATATGACATCACATTCTAGTATCTTCTACTCAACCACACCCCTTTAGTGAGCACCAATTGTTAAAAAATACAGGTTTTCTGATTATTCTCAGCTAATAACCCCTATAAATGTATTAACTGCACATGTTAGTTGTTGTGCAATTCATGACGATGTATGATAGTGAAATATAATTGTTGATAATAGTATGGAGACCTTTACTCATAGTTGAAGGAAAGTTCTATAATTCAGTCCAACACTTAGACAGTATTTTCTATTGAAATACTCAGGATGTCATAATATGAATTTGTTCCCTGGTACCGCCTAACTTGATCTACGCTTAGATCCCTGTTTACAGTTTCTCTTATTTGACACACTGTTGGCAGCAATTCCCAATTTGGTTCAGCTTCTCTTCTCTGGATCCCCACTCATATCCTTACTCTTTATCCTAAAGAGTCTCCCTATAAGAGCACACAGAAATAGTTTCCTTAAGAAAGAATAGAACTTAAAATAGATTCTGATAAAGTATATTAAGATAATACTCTGGTAAAAGTGGTCTTTTGGCTTCCTGCCATAAAAGGATCTTGGTCCACCTGGCCAATTAATTCTTTATCACCTGTATCAACCCCAGGAGGTATAACACCAAATGTAGAGTCGAGCCAACCTTTATTTCTTTCTAAATTTGTGTAACGTGGTCTCTTTTATTAGTGATTTGTTTAGGGAATTTATAGTGGGAATTCGGCGCCCAACCCTTTGTTGGCGCCTTCTCAATGAAATGGCAGCCATTGCCATTGAATTACCCATCCTCGTCTCAGCAGCAATAGTCTTCCCCATCCTGGCTAGGATTGCGTTGTTGGACATCATTGAGACCTAAAACGGAAAGAGTTAGAAAACGTGTCCCAAACATTTTCCTCTTGATCCTGGCGAACCAACCATATTTGGCAAGCGACCTGATTAGGTAGTGGAACTTGTTACCCATTAAGGCAGGTCACAAACCAACTGACAATTTTCTAGTTGCAGGTGGCATCACTCACCTCACAACTTGATCCTTAAATTCCTAGTTGTTAAGTGATGAAACCTGATAAATCCCAATTGGTACACCTGATAGTTGATCAACTATCAGATGCCCCTATTTATTTGGCAACTCTGCCTGATGAGATCTTAAGCATTCTTCCAGATCAATCCCTGATGGATCCAACCCAGGCAAATAACCTAAAATCCCCCAAACATTGTTACCCCAATGTCAGGGTCAACCAATATCCAATTCACCTCGCGTTAGGGAATTATCCCCTAGCGATCCCTGGTAATCTATTTGTCTGGGAATATAGGCAAAAATCCCAACATTTTCCTAGGAATGGTGGGCTATTATCGCCAATTTACCCCCCTTTTGCAGACACCTCCGAGCCTCTGGTGTATCTACAGAAGAAAGGAATACCCTTTCAGTGGAGAGAAGAGCAACAGCAGGCCTTCAACCTGCTATGCATCTCTCTCTCCCACTCCCCAGTACTTATTCATCCAAATTTTAATAAGCCCTTCCTCCTCTTTACAGATGCTAGCAATATTGCCATTGGAGCCATACTATCTCAGCATGATGAGAACTTAGTGGACCACCCCATTTCCTACTACAGCAAGACCTTATCTAAAGCCGAACGTAATTATAGCATTACATATCACAAATGCTGAGCGGTTTATTGGCTATTAAGCATTTCCAATATTATCATTATGGGAAAAATTTCACTATAATTACTGACCATGCTTCCCTGCAATGGCTACAGCAAATGAAGGACCCCAATGGGAGGTTATCCTGATGGGCGTTAAAACATCAAAATTACGACTTTTCCATCTTCCATCAATCAGGGCTCATACATTAAAATACAGATTACCTATCTCAGTTTCCCATTTTAACTATCACTGACCCTGAATAGGATCAACTCTACAACCTCCTAACCCAACCATAATTATGGAAGGACGAATCCCTGACCCTCCAAAAGGAATTAATGAAAAGATCGGTAAATCTCCAAATTAAGAAAAGTTGATTGTGCAAACTTATGTCTAAACAATGGGTGCCTTATGTAAGACCATCAGCTCGAACTGATGTCATATATGAGGGACATTGGTAGGTTGGCCATAAATTATTTGGAAAACTAACCAGTGGCTTAAAACTCAATGTTATTGGGAGGGAATGCTTGTTTCTATCCATGATGTATTGGAGTCCTGTCTGGGATGTAAAAGCCAAGCCAGACCTAATCCACGCTCTCAACATCCAGTGGTCCCACCCTGTAATCCATTCCATATTGCTAGCATTGATGTTGTGGGACCTCTTCCTAGAGCCTCCAATGGACATTGGTTCCTCCTACTAGCCATGGACCATCAAAAATAAGTGGATTAAAGCCATATCACTCCATACCACTTCCAGCAAAAGCCACGCCACATTTTTGTATAATAGGATTATCACCCAGCATGGATGCCCTAACATCATTCTTTCCTATAATGGACAAAATTTCCGCTTGACACTGGTGAAAGATTTAGCTGATCCAATGGGAACCACTCAGGTAAACTCCACCCCCTACCATCCTGCAACCAATGGAATGGTAGAGCAGGTAAATGGCATTCTAACTGCAATCCCTTCAGAAAATGGCTATGAAAGATCCACTCCATTGGCCCCAATATTTGCCTAGTGCAAATATGGCCTATATGATTATTTGCCATCAAATTACTAAGATGTTGCCATTACAAGCGTTGTATGGAGGAACTTCTGATGTACCTTCCAAAGTCCAGGAAATGCTTGATCAAGCTTCACCTGAAGCACCTGAAGTCTCTATGCAAAGTATTACAAATGAAATCATAAGACTTCAGGTCCTGGCTGCCAAAAACCTGTCTACCATAACCAGTAGAGAAACTGCTCAATTAAACAATAAGCATGATCCCTTACACACCTTTCAACCAGGTGACCTCATCCTATTCTATCATCACTGGCCTGGAGGTCGTAATCACAAGCTGGGCACCAACTGGTCAGGGCCCTATTGAGTCATATATAGACAGGGCAATGAACACTAAATTGTAGAAGTTGTTCAGTGCACAGTTGTAAACTGCATACATAGTCACTTTCTCTATCCGTTTCCCCCCCTGTGCCAAGATATAGAGGGGGGTATTGTCAGGATTCCTACCCAAATGGCGCATTCTAATACGTCATATGATGGGAATTGATCCTGGACTGACAAAAAGCCCAAAATTCTGTCAGGGATAATCCCCAACAAAAGTTGACAGCTATCAAAGTTGGAGATTGATACCAATTTGACCAAAAAGCCCAAACTTCTGTTGGGCATCATCCCAATGAAAGTTGACTATACTCAAAATTGGCGATCAAACCCAACTGATACAGCTGAATTATGATCCCTCAGAGCCACCCAACCTCAGGGTTTAAACCTGAGCCATGAGATGAGCACAAATGACTCAACCGAGATAATTGACTTTTATCAAATCCCCAATTGGTGTGCTTTGTCAGATCTAAGCTTGGGCGGCTTATATTTTCCCCAAAACACCTCCCCAATTACCCATATATAGCTGGTATCAAGTTAATAAATTTTACACTTTTTACCCTTTTCACATTTATAAATTAAGAAACTGATTTGTTTTTATTAGAAATAACCTATCCAGACTTAGTATTTGGAAAAAGACTTCTCAACCAAGAGAAGCAAAAATAAGCAATCCAACACCCTGAAACTTCTGGTCCCCTGGTTACAAAATATTGAGGGATACGAGGTATTACACCCATGGTCCCAACATGATTTTTGAATAGGACACCATGCAAATAATACCACTAAGCAGCCTAGATACTCACACAACTAATGAATTACTTATAATATGTTCCCCTATTAAAGATTCACTAGTTTCTCTATCTATCTCCTATTATAGAATCTATATAAAACTCACTTTGGCAATAACAACCTATTTTGATAAGCCGTTTTACATGCAAATAAGTTCATGAGTGCCACAGTTTCTGTATTTTAATTGGAAGATGGCGACTTGGTCATCTGCTATTGAGCATTTATCTATACCACTTTAGCAGCATCATGGCTTTATATACTAGTTATGTCCAATAACAACTCTTATCATGTATTTTCAAATATTACATGGGCATGTGAGTGGAAATACCTCCCTATCGGTTTGGCACAGCACTTGATGAAGATGGACTTTGATAGATAAACAATGGTGATTTTTATCAGGGACTAAATTTTTAAAAAAGTAGGTATTTGGCTTTTTTGGTCTATTACCCCTAGTGGTAAGATTTACGAGATTGTTTACTTACATACTGAGCTTTTTTCACTGGTGTATATAGCTAGCCTCATAGTGGTAAGATGAGATCAATGGAGAAATTACTAAAGGGGACCACATAAAATCTTTCTGCTTTATTTATATGTATAGGTCAGATCCTGCACATCTCTATTAATCTCAATGAATTTCTAAGCCAAAAAAGGATATAACTTTTACCTTATGGTGAAGGCTGAGATAGTTAGATTACTTAATTGATTAGTTGGATTTGTCTATATGAAACTGTGAGCAACAGCAACCAAATTTCTAATATATATAAATTCAAAATTTATTTGAATTAATTTAATCAGTTAGCAATTAGATAAAAAGTGATTTAAAAAACATCTTATAAGTAATTTATTATATATATATGTAAGTATGTTTGCTACATTATTCCTCTTAAACAAATGGACCAAAAATAACAAAACTAGTTACAAAGGTTTGACAAATAAGGAGAATAAACACAGTGCGGTTTTCCTTATTTTTCACTCATAGAAATACAAATATAAGTCATATAATATGTAAAAATGGTATATAGGAGTGCAATTAGAATTAATAAATCATTTTGGATGAGCAGTTTAATATTAATTGTTTTGTTCAATAGGTTAAATAGTTTTATGTAAGAGGTTAATGGTTATTTTTATGATTTAATTGGCCCAATATATACTAAAAACTAACAATAGCTATATAATACTTAATTTTATTTATATGGCTGAATTTGATTGGTCTGATATCATACTAAAACTAATAATTGCCATCAATAATACTTGTTTCAATCTATCTATTTAGTTGATTTTATTGCTTCTTTCAAATTGATATCACTTTCAAGCAAATTTAAAAATTACAGCAGAACTAAACAACTCCAAAAAACTGACACAGAAAAACCCCAATGACATTGTCCCTACTGCCTGCTGCTCCAAAGAGGGAAGTGGTTAAACCACCCTAGCATCGTCCTCCCAGTGGAAAATGCTTTCAAACTAGGTTGAACAGCACACCCAATACCTTGGGTCAATACGTTCACCTCAAGGATCTCGCCCTCTACTTTGCACATTCCCAAGCGGTGCCTCATAGCCCCATTGTGCTCCTCCAAAGCATAATGCAATTTAGCCTCTGGGTTGAATATGGCAACTTGTTTCCCTACAACAATAAACAAATAATAGAATTAGCCCAGGTGTTTATGCATCCTGAAGGCTTTATTGACTTCCGCCCCTACAAGAGGTACTTTGACCTCAGCTTCACCTGTGAAGCTGATACTGCAATTGCAGCCAATATTTTCTTGGTGTTCCAGGGAACCCCCATCCCAACCACTTGCACCCAGTTGCCTTATGGCACCACTCTTGTGCTTTAATTTGTAGGCCTTCCCATTCACCTCTCCCCTGAGACTTTATACAATAAACTAGTATCTGGGTTGTCATTATATGGCGCTGACCCTATTCTAAAATTGGTGGTTTCCAATGGAGCCAACTGACTTGTGGGCTCTCACACCTTTGCAACTATATGCCCAATATAAAACAAAATCACCATTTTGATCCCATCTCGCACCAATGTCCCCTCCGCCCCTGACCACCCTTTCTGTGCCAGAGTAGACAAAGGGCGCATGATCTGCCCATTTGTTTCAACCTGGACCACTCAAAGCAGCGCTGCCCCACCATAGCCCGAGTGGATCCCACACGCTTGACTCCCCCATGATGCTCCCATTGCCAACATAAAAACTTTTTTGAATGGGTCTCAATCCTCCCTCTCCCTCCCCCAAAATGGTAGATGCAACTGCCATTGATTTAACCAATAAGGAACCTACATGTCAAACCCCCACTCCCACTCCAACTAATCAGGAACCAGCATGGACCCCAGTAAATTCAAAAAACCCACCCAACCACCCAACTTAGACCACCCATATGCTGATTGATCTAGAATGTCCAATCAAATCCCTGGTATTATTTGGAGGAAGTTGATGATTTGGGAAATCCTATCTCTGGCTCAGTCCAGGCCCCAGCCTCAAAATGTACCTAAACGCAGATTATGCATCTCAATTTCCAACTCTGCACTATGCTCTACACTCCAATACCAATGAATTTCAAAGTGACAACCAACTCATCAAAGAGGCTGTTGCATCCCCTGATTGCCACCCCCTCCAAAAGGCAGAAGCAATATTAGTTGCAGTTTTGGCCAAGGGGATATCTGCCCATGTCCTTTCCTCATGAAAAAAGTTCATAAAAAAGAATTCATCTGATTCCTTCATGTTGCCAATAAAGCAATACAAAAAGTTATAATGGTCACAAAATTTGGCTTTAAGACCCAAATTACCAGTAACAACATCACCACCTTCACTACCCTACCTAAAGTTTGCCTCAAGGCTGAGAAAGCCTATCCAAATATATCACCACCCTCCTCATAGCTAAATTTGAGCTGCAAGAGACACTCTGCTACCCTAACCCCCATTCTGAGGATGCACCCATGCCCATGCTCTCAGCGCTCTGCCGTACACTGTTTGATACAGAGGAGGAAGATGTGCCTCCCAATCCTCACTCACCCCCACCATGGACACATAGCAGTTTACTGCATCTGATCTGGTGGATCATTTTAGTTTTATTTCTTTACTTTTCAATTTGGTTTGAGTGATATGTTCATCTATTGCTGTTTGTTAATTCTAGTCTAGTATAAGTTTTGCTCCTCAGAACTTAGTATTGTCATCCCCTGGTCAGCTCGCCTTGGTTAAATAAAATAGTTAATTTAACTGGTTTATTTATTACAAATTATACTTACAACTGTCATCTACAAATCTAATTTAATCCTTTTATATAGTTGTTTTAATTTATTTGGATATTATACATAATAAACTTTTTAATGGTCATCTAAATACTTAATTTAATCTATATTGAGTTGCTGTAATTGGTTCAATTACTACATGCTAAACATACAAATTGCCATCAACAATACTTATTTAAAATATTTATTTAGGTAATTTAATTGATTCAAGTATCAAAACTAAACTTACTAATCATCATCTACAATACTGGCTCTGATTGACATCACTTTCAAGCAATTGTGAAAAAACAGTTAATTTTCCACCACCGCCTCATCAAACCAATTTTCCATTTCATGTCCTCAGATTCACCACCTGCTGCCCCAGTGTTGGACAGCAGTGCTCCACCAATAGCGTTTACCGCCTGGAAGGCAAATGTGTGCGGACTGGCTCATCTATCCCGCCAAATGCAACTGGTCAATTTGTCCCTTCAAGGGACTTAGTATTACATTGTGTGAGTCCACCTAACCCGCCTCACCCTCTAGCTCTACCCTAATCCAATATGTGCTTTTGCCTCTGCGTCAAGTACAGACATCTCTTCCCATATGCTGACAAAGAAATAATTGAGCTGGCAACAGCCATCTTTACACCAGCAGGATTTATTGACTTCCGCCCTTATAAGGGCTATTTTATTATTGGATTCCCCACTGAAGAGGACATGACTGCTTCTACACAACGCCCTTAATTTATAAAAACACACCCATTACCACCACCCATACACGCCTTCTCAATGATACCACACTCTTGGTGACCTTTGCAAACCTTCCCTCACACCCTCCCCATCAAAAACTCTATGAGGAGTTGATGTCAGGGCTGTTGACTTATGACACAGACCCCATCCTCCATTTCCTTGTCCCAAGCAGTGCTGAGCGCCCTGCGGCACCTTGGGCAATGGCCACCATTTCCCCCACCATCCAACCATTGCCCAGCACATCCCAACGCGTGCTTATATCCCATCCATACCAAACCAGTTCTTTTAGGGCTCACATTGATAATGGCCGCACAGTGTGCCACATCCACCATGAATTGTACCATTTCAAAAAGGCATGTTGATACAGTCTACCCAATGTGAAAAATGCCAAACCCACCCATGAGGCCACACCTACAGCTTTTGAGTAGGGATTTTAGCCCCCAGCCCCTCCAGCTGAGCGCTCAACAAATCAACAAAATCTTGCAACCAAACCTGAGCTAGTCAATTTTCTCACAATCCAACCAATTGGGAGCAGGGTTTAACCCATATACAATCCAAAAATTTTACAGCCCCAAAGCTTGACCAACCACAGCCACGTCTCTCCAAATCAATCCCACTCAACCAAAATCCCTGAGACCTATTGGATGAAATGACTGAATCTGGTAAAATTGTCCCACCTTTGGACTTCCAAACTGATTTTAAACCTTATATGAATTCATACTTTAATGCCCCATTCCTGCCCAAAAAAATATGTCCCCAAACCCACCACTACCCCTTTCCTGAGCAACCATCAGCTTGCTGAGGCTGTGGTGGCCTCATCCAAAAATCACCATCTCTGCAATGCTGAGGCGCTCTCTGTTGTTAAATTTTAAGGAAGAAATGCACATCACCCAGTCCCCCCAAATGTCCCTGAGGTTCCAAAAGAGGAAATCAAACGCCTAGCTGAAACTGCAATCGCTGTTGTCAAGCATGTCACTGAACTGGCTGATTTTTCCCCAAACACGCGCATCACCAGAGCCAATGTTACAAAACCACCCAGCTTCCCAACGCCCACATCTAAGCTGAACACCATGTTGCTGAACTCATGGAGGCTATGCTCCAATCTCAAATTGTCAATCACGATCTCAACACTTATCTATTTCACCTTGAACCTCATCCTGCGGATGCCCCAACTCTCATACTCTCAGCATTGTTCTGCCTCTTTAATGATGAAGTCAAAATTTATAATCCTCTTGATCCCCCCTCGCCCTTTGCCAAGGTGGGATAAGCGGTTCGCCACTGAGCCACCTGGTAGGTTAGATTTTCATCCTTTTGTGTGTGTCTCTGCTCATTTTGGGAAGTTGGTTCATTTTTTTGGTTTGTTTCTGTTTTGATAATGTCTGTCCCCTGGTCAACTTACCTCAAATTAATTTGAATCATCTACAATACTATGAGCTCGTCACACTAAAATATTATCCTATACCTCAGATATCGATCTTATTGATAGTAATCTGACATATACATAACAATAGTTGAATTTATTTAATTTTCTAAGCACAATGATTTTGTATAGAATTAGATGTCTTTTAGTCGATTTTTATTTAAATTTTTTAGGTGCTAAACATACTAATCACTATATAAAATACTTCATTAATTTATTATTTAAGTGATTTAATGAATTCAATCATTGAATACTAAACTTACTAATAACCATCTACAATACTATAGGTTCATCACAATATGACATCATTTTATAACTCAGATTTTAAACTTATTCCCAGTGATAAGACATAAATATCTTAAAATACATTAAATACTTATAATGAGTCATTAAATAAACTACATGATTCATAGTAATAAATTTATTGTAATAAATAGCTTTCAGGCTATAACAATCAATATTAATCTACTCAATTGCAACCTTTTGGCCTACTTCCTAATATTATATTATCAGTATCCATATATACTCATGCGGTTCTATGGATATAGTTTATCTGATGATTTACATTGATTTTATATTTTATACTATAGATAACCACCAACCACTCAGCCAAAACCATTAAACCTATCAAATCATTCACATAATCATAAATTACTTAGCAAAACCATTTTTATAATAAACTTTAGTTTGATCCCAGTAGGTATAATTTGGGTAAAGGCATCTATGAATGTTTTGGCACTGTGCACTAATTCCCTAAACTTTAATAGCAATAGTAAGAAAGTCCATGAAGTCCCTGGCCTATCAGAATGCTGTACATGGAGGTTTACTGGTACTATCCTCCTTTCCTATTAATTTCAACTTCCTAACTTCCCTATTAATTGGTGCAGAATCATCCTCAGGTCAGGTGTACACCCCAACTAAATTAAAATTTGGTGGTATCAGGAACTACCCCACTAGTAAAATACCTATCTTCCTTCATTTATAAAAAATTTTTTATGTATACCAACCAGGGGATGGACATAACCAATACTCATTGAGTAAAAGAACCAGACAAACGGAACAGCAAAAGCAAAGCAAAACCTCCTTCCAGGTGGGGTGAGGAATACCGCTAACCCACCATGGCAGAGGTAGAGGGGGGTCAGGAAAATCTGCTACAGGCTTGTTTCTCATGACAGAATCACAATGGTTTAGAAGTGGAAAAAAGCGGAGAGCCAGGGCGTTGGGGCATCAGCGTGGTAGATTGGATTTGTGTAAAAATTGGTTATCTTCCTAAAGATCAGCTTGGAAGACAGATTAAACTAATTCTTCGACATGGTGTTCAGCTTGAAGGCGGGCATCTGGAGTTGAACCAAATTAGTTATATTTTGCCAGGTAATTTTAGAAGTTGGGTTGAATTCTTCTATTTTCCAACATGCATGGCAACGTCTAGGGAATCATTAAACAATTTGTTGATTTCATCCTGTTCTGATTTGAGAAAATCAGGGGGAAAGACATTTGTGGTCATCCCTACATGGAATTGAGCAACTTATTGGGCCACTGCTTTACAGAGGTTTAGGCAATGGGGTGAGGCCACCACTGCTAAGGCAAGCTGGTGGTCACTTTGGTAGGGGATGGCATTGGGTTTAGGAGAGAAGCGTTTAAGTGAGAGGGTTTCATCAAAATCAGAATTATAAAATTTGGCCCATTTGTAATCATCCAGGCCAGGAGGTTCACCGTATTCCTTATTTGTGATAATTTTACCTGATTTATCAACCTCATCCAATAGGTCCCAAGGATTTTGGTTCATGAGAATAGTGGGGCTGAATTTGGGAGGGTGGTAGGAGAATGGGTGGATGCTTGGGTGCAAATGGTGGTCCAAGCCTGACTCTGATTGGATGGGGAGAATTTGGTTGTGTGAATGAGGTCAGTTGACTTGGTGGGGGCAGATTTCCCACTCTGGCCCATTGAGCTAGAATGTTAGGTGGGAGGGTGCAACAAAAGCCACATTAAGATTCCGCTGAAAAGGGTTCAGAAGCCACATCAGAGGAATTGGCTTTGGAGCATGATTTTTTAAATGGTCTAACCCAAAAAATAGGGGATAAATTTGGTGCCCATTATCAACACAAGCCCAAAAGAAATGCTCTGGCGCTGCTGCAATATGAGCATGGGGGATTTGTTGGGCTATGGCAGGGTGGTGTGGGATTATGGTGGCAGTGGCGCAAGGGGCAGCAAGGCGCTCTGCACCAGAGGGAACAGTGAAGATGAGGTTGGGCTGAGTGCCATAAGCCAAAAGCCCCGCCATCAACTGTTCATACAAAATTTGGGGTGAGAGGTGGAAAGGGAGGGACGCAAATGACAACACCAGTGTGTTGTCAGAAGGGAGGCAAGTATGGGTAGTTGGAATAGGAGTGATTTTATAAATTAGGGGAGTTGAAGCCGCTGAAGCAGCGTCTTCCTTAATCTGGAAGCCTATGCAAAAATAGCTATTAAAAGGGCGGAAATTGATAAAGCCAGCTAGTTCAAATGCAGCAGTGGCAAGTTCAAATTATTGCTTTGTTGGCATATGGGAATAAATGCCTGTAGTTGAAACAGGGGCAAAATCAAATATTAAAATGAGGGAGGGCAAGAGGATGGGGATGAGAAGAGTGGATGCGCGCAAGGTGGAGTGCTAAGTCATGTAGAGGGACAAATTGGCCAGAAGTGGTTGCTATTTTAGCCCGTCCAAACATGTTTACCTGCAGGGTGGAAATTTCAAGGCGGTGGAGCACTGCTGCCCCACACTGGAGCAGCAAGCAGTGGATCCAAGGACATTAATAAAAAATGGATGGTCCTAGATGAGGGTGGTAAAATAAACTTTATAAAAATTCTCTTGAAAGTGAGATCAAGCAGAGAAAAAAGATTTTGCCTCATTCTTTTAATCTCCTGTTAAAATCTGGGCTGCTAGATGGTAGCTCGCTTCTGCGCCCTGATTTCAACTGCACAGATCCTTGTCCACTTGCGTTGATTATCCAAAAATAGGCAAGCTAGGGCAATAATAGTATGAAGATTTTATTATGGTTGATTGCTCAAAACCACGTTGAGTGAAAAGTCCAACGCTAGACGGGTGCTTCTTCGTCTTGAAGATATTTTTGATCTGGTAGGGAACAATTCCCTATTTTCTTCATGCAGAGCCAAGCGGAGACTTTATAAAAACTTCCTAAGGATATCTGATTTTTACACTCTTGTAAAAACTTACTTAAGGAGTTGATTATTAGTTGTCAACCCTAGTGGTCTTTTTACTGCACAGGTTCAATTTCCTCATGCACCTCGCGTTGTAAAGGATATATTATCTGATAATAGTATGGAGACTATTATCTGTAGTTGAGTTAGAACTATTATCAGGACCAACGCTTCAGCCGGCATTTCCAATTAAATACTTGATAATCATACTCATAGAAATTGTTCCTTATATTACTGTCCGCTCAATCTTCAAGATCCTCTGATGACAGTCTCCTTCAGCCCAACACAGTCAGCAGTGATCCCTTAGTCATGGTTCCCTTCGTCTCTAGATCCCCGCTCATATCTTTACTCTTCTCTCTGAGATCCTACCAATTATTGCATTCTGCAATAATATCCTTGAGGTGGAACTTCACACTGGATGCTGATAGTCTAACTTAACCAAATCTACAATAAAACTAATAATGTTCTAATGTATTAATTTTGTATTTGTTTTTATCTATATGTTTTTATCTATCTGTTTTTATCTATAATTTCTTATAGTGAATCCTAGGGAATTTATAGGGGATTCAGCCATCTAACCCTCGGTTGACACCTCTTTGATAAAATGGCAGCCGTTGCTGTTGAATCACCCTTCCTTGTCTCAGTAGCGATGGTCTTCCCCATCCTGGCTAGGTTCCATCGTTGGACATCCTTAAGACCTCAAATGGAAAGAGTCAGAAATGTGTCCCTAACGTTTTACTCTCGATCCAAGTGAACCAACCATAATTGGCTAGTGACCTGCTTAAGTAATGGGACTTTTTACCCATTGTGGCAGGTCACTTCACCAACCAATTGACTCACTAGTTGCAGGCGGCATCACTCGCCTCGCAACTTACTATACATTCCCAATCAGTCAGTGATGAAATCTGACCAATCTCAATCAGTACACCTGATAGTTAATTACTATCAGATGCCCCTATTTTGTCAGCCACTCCACCCAATGAGATATTAGGTATTCATCTGGATCAATCCACGACGGATATGAACAGGCGAATATCCCAAAATCCCCCAAATGTAGTTCCTCCAAAATTTGGGTCAACCGATTTATGATTCACTTCACTTTAGGGAATTTTCCCCTAGCAACACCAGGTAATTTAGCAGGCTGGGAATATGGGCAAAAATCCCAACACATCCCCTCTCTTACCTAGATTTCCAGCGAGAAAAGGACTGGGGCATGGGAACTCCACTTCAGATACCTGGTCAAATACTTCATTGGTTCAAGCAGAGTACACTTGTCAATACTCAATGCTGCTTGGGACGACCTTTGGCATATGGCATTCCTCCTCTTCCTCCTCGCTACCATCTACTCAGAGCGCGGTCCCCATGACCTCTTGTCATGCCAGGCTGATCAATTTACTCGTGATGATATTATTCCTGGGATCCAGTTTTCCCCCCATCAGGGTATATGACCCTCTGTCATATTCAGGATCCTTGGTCCGGCAACCTTGAATTCCTGATTCTCTCCTCATCCTAGACAGGAGACTCTTACCATCGATGTTTGTTTCATGCTTGATTTTGAATACTTATTTCTATTTGCCCTCGTTATTTTGCTTATAGCCTCTTGGCTGTAAGTCATTCTTAATTCTTCCC
>JAKSZP010007124.1:0-59288 GCA_022478985.1 Massospora cicadina | reverse complement strand
CTGCGTTGTTACACTGCCAAAAATCATTCAGATTGGGTTCCTCATCTTCCCATGGCCCAGTTTAGCTACAAAAACACTTTGCATTTGTTGATTGGTTGTTCACCCTTTTTCGCCAACCATGGCTTTAACCCTGCTTTTAACATGGAGCCCAGCTGTGGCTCTAAAGTGGAAGCGGTAGTGTACTTTGCTAAGACCATCAAGAAGGTCCACCAGGGGGTGTCCACAAGTTTGGAGGCGGCTATGCTAGTTTATAAGGAGAATGCCGATGAAAAGCACTAAGTGGGTCCAGCGTACAAGGAAGAGGATCTCGTGATGCTTGATTCTCACAACATCCCTATCAAGCAGCCATGCAAAAAGCTGGCTCCAAAGAGGCTTGGTCCTTACCGTGTAGTAAGAAAGGTGGGTCATGCCTCATACCAGTTGGATCTTCCCTCAACGTTCTAGATCTTCTCCATCTTTCATGGGAGCAAATTGACATTGTTTGAAGGTCCCCCACCTGCGACCCCTGAGGCTTATCTTGTGGATGGGGCGCCAGAGTAGAAAGTGGAGGAAATGGTAGCCTCCCACTGGGTTAACTGACATCTCGAGTACCTGGTATCCTGGAAGGAGTTTGAAGCAGCCAAGAACAGTTAGGTGCCAGCATGTGACTGTGTACATGCCTAAGACCTTATTGAATCATTCCATAATCATTTCCCTGAGGCTGCAGGATCAAAGCTCAAGCCAGCCATTGCTACTATGAAGTTGCCACCCGCACATAAGAACTTCTCCTTAACAAACGACCCTGGAGGGGGGTGGAGCCCAAGAAGGAGGATAGTGTAATGTCATGGTTGGATGACTCAATAGTGGGAACTAACGCCAAAGATAAGGCTGGGAGACAGGAGGCCCAGAAGGTGAAACTTCAGTCTCTTCTTGACCTGAAACACACCTTAGACCAACGCTGGGTGCAAGCAAACCATGACCAGGTTGGTACCAATGGGGTGTAAAACGTCCAGCCCCTTATCTTGGCTCATGCACTGAAAAGAAAAAACTACGTAGCAAACAAAGATTGTTCAATTCAGTTAATTGGAGAATGAGGGTTTGAATCCCATTTGAGTTAAAATCATGTGCTCAGGTAGAATACAGCTTTAATTGATCACTCAAGTGAAGGAACTTTCTTTGTATTTTACCAAAAATAAATGGGAGCGTTTATCTATTGGAGCGTCAGGGCTTGGTCACACTTCTGCAGAATCTTAATTACCCTGACCCGCTTTAAATACTTTATTGTGATCTACATTCCTTGTTGGTCAACTTTTATCAAATAAAAGTTACCCGTTATTTTATGTTTCTTATAGTTCCTTGGGCGAACTTGAGGCAGACCTCTTTGAGAAAGTCTCCAACTAGTTGGCCACTACATACTGTTTCAATTTACGAAAATCTCAGGTGCTCCCTTGGGCTACTCCAGATTGAGGCGCCAAAACCTCCTGGCACCAATTTACACTTGATTCTGGACTCATTCTGAGATCCACTCAATCTGTGCTGTTTCTCGCTTACCTGATACTGTATACTGCGCTCTAGACCCTTGCCATAGGTCCCTTTTGTACGTGCACCATTTGAGGTGCCTTGTTTCCCATTCTTCTAACGGCTAGTTCCCTAGCAGTGTGGTTTTGCATTCCACAACATCTTGCTGGGAATGAGAGAGTTACATACACTCTCTTAACAAAGAAGCTCACCTAACCTTCCAGGATCGACGCATTGAGGAAAAACTACATGGAAATTAAGAATGAATAATTTATTACTCTTCGTCATTCCCATGAATCATGGTTTTACATTTTACATTCAATACTACTATAAATAGCACTGGATTGTTTTTAAATAAAGTACTTTTTCAACAATATATTATATTATATATTAATTATTTCGTTATACTTTATAATAAAGAACTAAGTCTCATCCAACCTTGCAGCTTATGAAGCCCTTGTCCTATTGGCTGACTGTGATGCACTAAGTCACCTGAAGTCAGCCACTATGTTGTGCTCCCCATAATTAGCAACTGCAAGCGCAACTGGCTGAGTTTCAACAACTATGCTTAAAGTTTGAGCAAAAGAGGAAGAAAGGAAATTCTATACATTTTCGCATTATGACCCAGCAGGGTTTAATATAACATACTTGCAGAAAACTTTTTTATCCAATCCTTTTAAATTTTCACCATATTGCCTTGCAATGTATTCCAGCTTCAGTCAAGGTAAGCTTTATTGGCTTTTTACTATAACTGAACTTCCAAAAGTGAACTCTCAGCTTTTCAGCTGCTGACTCATACTTTGAGTATGGTCTAGGTTTGTTTTAAACAATTAAGGCATTTTATTAATGAACTTTGTAAATGCATGCATATCATTAATCCCTTCATAAAGTGCTTCAAGGTGAGGTGGGGTCAATAGGATGACTATTGAGGAGGACAACAAACCCTCAAACTATTTGCTTCATCAGCTTATGTCAAACCTTGATCTTTCCCTGTATTTTACTTCTTCAAGGATCTAGCGCATCATAGGCGTGTAAGATAGTAGATATGGAATTAGATGGCCCTTTGGGACCCCAATGTTCATCAGAACCATCAGCTTCAGTGGTGCCTGAAGGGCCTCAAGGGCCTTGAGGCCCTTTAACTCCCAAAGCCATGGTTAGCTCTTAGTATATTTTATTTAAAACTATTGATCAACATTTAATCTGAATCAAAAGTTGCAATAAGGTTGACGCAAGAGTCTGTACATAGCTTTTATTTAAATTTTAATTTTATTCAAGGTGAGCTGACCTGAGGATGATACCGCACCAATGAGGGGAAGTAAAGAAAATGGGAAAGGAGGATAAAAAGTGGAAAACCTCCATGCGCAGCGTATAATAGGCCAGGAACTCCATGGACCACCTTTGCTATTCGCTATCTCAGTTTGGGGCATTAGTGAGCAACGCTAACACAGTCATAATTGTCCCCTACCCAAAGTTCACTACCGGGATCAAACTCAGGGAGGCAGCGGTAGAGGTCACTATTCTACCACTGGGGTATCTTCCCCTTTGTACATAGCTTCTATAATCAGAAGAGTAAGATTTAAGTATTTGCAACCTTGGTCATAAGGTGTTGTAGATAACGATCTCATTGTTTATCTTTAAAATCTAAAATCCCAGATTCTAATAGAGCAGTTTGGTTTCAAGTATCATTGATGGGGTATTAATTATAATGGATTGCCTCATGATTTCTAGACAAACATTGATGCAACTTTAAAAAACTGACAAGGTTGAAGTTAAGGTTTTCAGCAATCTTGTCTGATGCATCACCTACTGGTGATTCATCCTTACTGCCAGATGATGTGATGTAGAGTTAGATGTATTAAATAGATAAAAGGGCTCCACCCTTATAACTAACTTACTAACAGCCAAATTAGATAAACTGTGAAACTTTCTGGTGTAAGAGCGTACTGCTTTGGCGCCTGAGCAAGTAGATTTGCCATACTTTAAGTAATCACATTTAATAACTGCTGAGTGTTATTAATAATGTTGCTAAACTGAAGATAGTACTTTTTTCAATCTGATAAAAGCAAGTTGAGCTCAAAGGTGGTGCAGAACTCTAAATATAACATTTTACTAGTGGTAATTCATATATAAGAGTTATCAATCTATCTGGTGATACTTCCTGCCCCATTAAATGCAAGAGACTCATTGCCATAATTTTCTTCCATTGTGTGGTCAAAAAATCACTATAACAACTTAGGGCACCCTGTAGTGAGCACCAGTCTTGAATTTACAATTATAGTGGAGCTAAAGGTCTTTTTTTGTTTCCTATAAGTGTTCTGTTTTATTAATTTTCTTCAGGATGGCTCCTTTTTCTGGAATAGCTCCTGAAAAGTGGTGGCTAAGCACATTCATGTTTGTAGGGTCCACAACTAAACTATTAAGGTCACAGCTGCTATATGTTATTTTCATGCGTTGAAAAAGGCAACTACACAGTTTTTGAAGGTTCTAACACTTGCTAATAAAGCTTCCTGTTTGATGACAGGAAGCACGACTTGAGTTATTAACAATTCAGGTAAAACGTGACCTTAATTAATTAAGTTATCTAGGCAACCATTTCCTATAACAACTAAATAATACTTGTAAAAATCTAGTAAACCCATGATCAAGGTAACTTTGTTAGTAATATTATTTTCATATATAAACAGGTGAACTCATGGCAATTTATACCCACTAATCAGAAATCGTAGGCATCAGTATCTGGAAACTATTCGCTCAATTAATTTGGCATTGATTCTGTCAACCTAACTTAATTTATCTTCAGCATTAATTACAGTAAATTCTAATGTATAAAAAGTGATCAAATTTTAAGTGAGAATTACCAGTAATCTTATAACCTAGGTGACAAATGGCAATTGATCACCCATCTATTGGGTTCTTGTTATTAGCTTCCAGATAATAGCCTGACTACTAGTTATTGACCTGCAGCATTTAAAATGATATTGTTCAGAACTTTCATTAACTCAAATTTTTAAGTTGTGTCGTTTAAACCCACAATTCTAATAAACTAAATACTATCAGGGATTTGGCTTGACAACTCTTGTAAGTCTAATTATCAAAATAGCCATATTTGATCCCTTATTTGAAATAATGTTAAGTTAGAGCTTCCTTCTCAGAAGCCTAAAAGTCAAAGAAATACCTCCACATGATCAAATGCTAAGTCAGAGAGTTCTTGGAGGCCTAAAAATCATTGACAATAATTAATAAAATTGGCATTCATCTCCAATTAATTAAAGTACTAGTACTGTAACTTGTTAGGAAAACATAACCTGGTTATTATTTCAACACATCACCCAACTTACCCAGATATTTTATTCCAACATGTCTTGTGCAAGCTACTTTTTCATAACAAGCTAAATTAATGAACCAAATTTGTCAGATACCATCATTGCTGACTTGGCAAATAGGTCCTTGGCACAACCCCGTTTTCATTAGGCAGAGGAAAGAAAGATTAAAATTAGGCATTGCTCATTACAAAAAAATCAAAATGATAAAATAACTTTCAGTGTTCTTACCTGATAAAATTTATTGCAAGCTATAAAAAAAGGGTTGACAATCATTGATGACAACTCTGATGACTTAAGGTATCTTGAAAAACTGATGAATATTGTATTAGTAAATTTTATAAAATAAAAATAAAACATGATTAATAATAATTTCTGTTTATTATCTTTATTTGAGTTGTTATCTGCGCGCTCTTAAAAACTTAGCACGCACTCTAATCAAAAAAAGACCATCAGTGAGGTTCTTAATCATATATGCATTCAATGCCAAGTTTTTGATGACCTCAAAGGATCTAATCAAAACTTATCTAACTTATTCCGACTTCCAAAGCTGTGAGTGTTAAAATAACTATCCACTATCTGCAATTTCATAAGTTGGAAGCGCTGGCCGCTTTGCATCTCCATATTCTTTAGCCTTGAGCTTACGCTTGAGAGTATCAATGTAGGCTGAGGTTGAATCCTATTGTTACTTCCTACAAGATTCTCAAATATTATAGGGGCATTATTTCCAGATATGTTATATGAGCAGAATATAAAATTAGGAACAAACATTCCAGACGGCCATACAATAATGCAAAGGGAATTTTACCTGTTGATAAATAATAGCTTAGATTATAAGCAAAAGTTGCTGCTGACAAATACATTATCCAGCTGAAAGGTCTTTCAGAAACAAGCTTCTTCAAGGCAGTAGCCAAAGTACCAAATACCCTTTTGACCATCTGTAAACTTTTAAGTCTTGGTACACTCAAATACCTCCTGAAGTGAGTACCAACTGTAAACTTTCATATATACTGTACACGTTCTGATGTGTGCATTGTATAGATAGTTGATTATAGATATATGGGGTGATAATGAATTGGAGACTATCATCCTAGTTAAATATTCACTATCAAATTAATATTGTCTCTAACGCTCTTATAATCCTTGGAGATACTTCTGGAAAGCAAGAGAACATTAACTCTAATTTTTCTTCCTGATGGAACTTAACATATAATTAGATTCAGAGGTTCTCTCTTCCACTCTTAACGCAGGAGCTCGTGGAGATCTTGATAGCAATAAATAAACAAAGGATCAATATCCTTTAACTCTAATCCCAAGAGTAAAAATACACTAAATGTATGACAGTCTAAAATTTATCATAAGTCATTAAGTTTCTATCTCCTGTCTGTTTTATCTATAAAAACAAGTGAAATTTATAGGGGAATCCAGCGCCCAACTCTTCCATTGGCGCTCCAATAGGAAACAGCAGCCGTTGCTGATGGATTAACCCTCTGGAGTCAATTTAAATAATGATCTTCAAAAACCATCTAGCAGATTTTGCCACCAACTAGAATGCAACACTTTCTGGGCTGAATTTAAGAATATTCCCCAGCGCATTCACTTAACCCCAGTTTATTAACCTCCTTAACTAGAAACCTTCTTAAGTTATATAACCTTTTACCCATTAATATCAGGTCGCATTACCAAAAAATTTAACTTTCAAATTGCTACCAAAAGCGTTGTCAACGCCCAGCAACTAATAAATCCCTAAATGAGTGGCAACAAATTCCAATTGGATCATACAATATAATCAAATTATTAATAGTTAAATCAATAATCAAATCACTTGTTGTTTTTGGGATCCTCTCTAGCAAAACATTAGTAATCTATCATAATAAAATCATAGTGGGTTAGTTACTATTTATTATGAAATTTCGCCAAACAATAGTTATCATATGAAATGATAACTCCCATATCCACTAAAGGGTTTTATCCCAGCGGATAAAGCAGATTTCTATATAATCTTATGAAGCTTGATAATGTGGGAATACTGAAATCCTGATATCATCCCACTGGTTTCTGAATGGTAAGGGGTTTTCATTACTCATCATATTCCCATTAACACATTTAGCTTCAGAATGATGTGTGGTAAAATTGATGCCGTTATCCGTTATTATAATCTGATTGCAGCTATGTTAGTAATTAATTGCCATATTATAATCTTGCCAGTGCTAGTGGCATCCATTTTATCTATAGCACGCGCCCCTACCTGATAAGTTAAATTATCAATTATCACAATAACGTATTGGATATTAATATTGCTCATTGTGATAGGCCCTACCAAGTCAAGGGGATTTTGTGCCAAGTGAACCCAGGATAAACTAGCCAGAAAGTGGTTGTCTTATTGTGGGGCTTGTGGGCTTGAAATATAATGCACCAAGCAAGATGTTCTGAAATCTCAAAATTAAATTATTCCCAATAGTACTCCTTTTAAACCTTCTCTAGGGTTTGTTTCAGGCATCCATGTTTTTTATGTTATGTACTGCATTGATAATTGCAGTGCATTTGGATGCATTTGGAAAAATAAGGGATGTTCACCCACAATTTTAAATAATGACCTTTAAAAACTTCTGCATTTTCCATTGCCTTGGTCAATGCTGACTGTATTTATGGTGGTTTACTTTAATATCATCAGTGTTGTCTTCTTATCTAACTCATCTGCTTCACACTTTAGATCCAAAATAGTTGAAAACTGCTCTAACTCATCTTCATTTTGATACATGATGCCTGCTTGGTGAAAAATCTCAAAAATTTGAGCTTGCAATTTTAAGACCAACGGACAAACCTCCCTTAAGTCTCTTTTGATTTATGCAGCCATATCAGCGAGGAATGATCAGTTAAAACTGTAAAATGAACTCTACAGTTGTATAATCTGAACTGCTTATAGGCATATATTACTATGAGACATTCCCACTCAGTCATAGTGTAGTTTCGCTCAAGCTTGCTCAGAGTGCAGTTTGCTTATGCTACAGGGCTTTCATTGCTGACTTCATCTACCTGACTCAATATGTCATTGACTGCTTCATGGATGCATCAGTTTAGATGATGAATGGCTGATCAAAATTTGAATATTGCAACATTGCTTCCATCATAAGATACATTCTAAGGGAACCAAATGAGTCCTGAGCTTCCTTATTCCATTAAAAGCCTTTCTTAGGATCATATAACAGCTGATAAAATGGCAGAGCTATGGAAGAAAAATTATTAATGAACTGGCAATAATAGCTGACTTTCCTAAATATACTTGCACATCTAGACCACTATTAGGATGTGACATGTCCCTAATTGCCTCAAATTTGGTTTTCTGAGGTTGAAGCCCATTTCTTTCTACAATGAAGCCTAATTATTGGTTTCTTTTTTGCAAAAGTGGCATTTCTAATGTTTATTTTCAAATTTCTGCCTGTATTTTTTTAAAAAATTCTTTTAATTGTTTAAAGTATCTGTAAAAATGTGACTAAGAACAATAATACATCCATATTGACAACAAACAACAACTTCAGGTCACCTAACACAGTATGCATTACTCTTTGGAACGTTGACAACACATTGCAAAGGCCTTGAGGCATCCGCGCCAGTTGATATTTTTCTGTGACTGGTAATGATTGCATATTTTTCTTGTTCCTCCTTAGGTAAGGCAATTTGACAGTACCCAGATAAAGAATCCATTGCTGAAAATAATTGGGCCCCTCCTAGGAGATCAAGAGTATCATTTATCCATGGTAGTGGGTTTGGATCCTTTTTGTTATTTTATTCATCTAATGGTAATCCATGGATACTAGGTTGGATACATCTTTTTTCACAATTTAAGATTGGATTTTCCAAGGGCTTGAGGATGGTACCAACAACCCATAGTTGAGTAGTTTGGCGACTTAGTTGGCAATTATGGCCTCACTTACCCATGAACCTCCTATTAGCTGCATACATATTGGCGGTTGATCCCCAACACTGACCTTATTAACTATACCTTTGCAAAATCAAGATCATATGCACCTTGCGTGAACACTCTAGAATACCAATCAATTAAATTAACTGCGTGGTCTTTTTGTTCCTCTGAGATCCCTGTCATTTATCTTGATTAAGTACGGCAAGATTGTCTTAGATATTGGGTCATTAGTAGTTTTTTCATTCAGCTGATTATAATTATGAAAGGATAAAAGTTCCTTAGTAGGACTTAAGTGAGCGTAGGCAACTTTTTAATTCTGTTTTATATTTACTGTCCTAACCAATAGGTTGGCAACCAGTACCTGGATTTCACCATGACCAATAATTAAGATCTCAGGTGCAACATGAGGCTCAGTTCTACCTTTATGCCATAGTGCGTGGCCTTTTGCATAAATATTAAGAAATTGCTAAATTAAGGCCAGTTTATATGATACACTGCTCTTTGTATCTGAAATTATTAGCCTTTCCCTTTTAGAAATGCCCTGAAATTCTTCATTTTGATCAGCAGTTTTCTAGAAAGGCGACCAGTATGTTGATATTCTATGAGAATATTTTCATCCACATATACCTGAATAATATAATTGTTTCTCTTACTCAGGGGTGGATCCCCTTTCCATTTATAAAACAGCGGTAAAGTTGCCCTAGGATCTTTAGAGTTTCAGAAAATAACACCAAACCCCATACTTCTACATAAAATTATTGCAATTAATATCATATAGTACTGATTGTGTAAAACTACTGCCAATTCCATGACAAGGAGTGATCCAAATTGTAGAGGCGAGGCAAGATAGGCTCTCTATAAGTAATAGTATGTAGTCCTGACATTCTATAAACCTTATTGTGGTCCACATCAGGTTTAAGCCTTAATTCTTTCACTAAATTTATAGAGACAATGTTAATTGGAGCTCCATTATCAATAATGGCTCAGACCTTAACTCAATTTACACAAATATCAGTATGAGGGCAATTGGAACAAGAAAAATTTTGTTTAGATAAATATTACAGTATTATTAGCCAAATCAAAGAATTGGGAAAGCTATTCAGCTACATAAGGACGTCGCTCATTAATGGTGACTTTGAAATCAGTGTGATAGCATTGTCCAAGGTACTGATATTAGGCTCCACATGCATTTGTTTGGATTGAGGCTGATTCGCATAAGGTCATGACACTTAAATCAATTCACGCTCAATTACTTTTGATTGTAAAAGAGTAACCAAATGTATTTCATCATCCATTAGAAGGTGAGCTCTATGCAGTTGTTATTTTAAGTTAGTATATACTTGAGCTTAGATGAAATTAGACTGTTCCCTGCCTATTCTTCCTGATAATTCCCACTTAAGTCACTTGATCATCAGTAGGCACAACCAAATTGATCTTATCTATTTTAGTTCTTGAACCACATTAAAACAAGTCTTTCTTGCCGCACTTGAAACAAGTGCCCTGTTTTTTAAATTACTCATTTTATGTTTCTCAAACAAACTATTTCTCTCTCCAGGGTTGACTACTTCTCAGTTGGTATTGGAAATTTCCTCAATCAATTAATATTTCTGGTCTGGTGTAGGGTAGCTTAGTCAGTAGTGGCATCAAAAGTGGTCCCATAGAGCCATATAAAAGTTTCATTATCTTTCATTTTTTGTATCCATATTTAAAGCGGAGATCATGGCCTAATTTAGATCCCTATGAGTCCAAACTGACATTTTATTGTAATAAGTGCATTAAAATCAATTAACCCTCCCATCCTAGTGAGTATCTGGGCTTCTTTTAGAACCAGTCAGTGAAGGTATTAATGGACTCATCCTTTCTGAATTGGATTTCCATGAATTCTTGTTTCTGGTTGTTGAAGTACTCAGGGATTCCAAACTCACCATGATAGCATCTTTTGCCTCATTATAGGTTCATTCAGTGGGAGCTGATTGGGATAGTATGAGATTCAGACTCTGAATATCAAGACAGTTGATCATGGTAACAGCCTTTTGGTAATCCCCACACCCTATCATGGTCATCCAAAAAGCCTAATGAATGCAGGAACATTTTTTCTCTGAAACTACAGAATCTTTGTAGTTGGGCAAAATTCTACATCTATGAAGGTATAGTTACTGGTAGTTATCCTCCATCTAGGACCTCTAGCTGCTTATGTGGGACACCATATGAGATAAATGGCAAGATTTCCAGGTGAATTTCTCAGTCTGCCATAACTAAGTTCAACAGGTCTATCATCATTGGACTAGGAACCATCTCTGAAAAGGTCAGCTCCACAGGCTGGGTTCTCCTGACATATCCTGAGGTATTTCTCAGATTAGATATACAAACAATAATGGCATTCTACCATTTCTTCTGGTTCAGCTTCCATGCCTTTAACTTCTGATTCTGTTGCCACATTTTCTCTAACTCCTTGGTAAGTTGACGGAGTTTTTAACATCTTTGTCTGAGGATCTCACTAGCAATAAGAATGATCTTTCATTTTGACCATGTTCAACCCCTGTCTTTTCATAATACCTTCCATGGAATTGACTATCCCTGTCAAAACCTCTCCTTGCTTAATGGATACAGAGTCCATAACCATAGCTACAAGTCCTGTTAATTTTCCCCAAACTCCTAAACTTCAGCCTGAATTATAGTCAACATATAACTAACTAGCAGCTGCAGTTTTGCAATATTTTTAGCATCTTTTTGCTACTTAAGGGATAATATATTGACTTATAAATTTTAGTTGCAAAAATTCCAAAGTACTAAAAGTCCAATATTTTAAAGGTTTTGCACTCACTGGCCTCAACTTGGCCATTTCCTCCTTCACTCAGAAGTTTGCCGCTCATACTATTGTTTGCTTATTAACAGGCAACATCATCTCATAAATCCCCTTGTAGTGAGCACCAATTGTTGAAGATTGGCATGTGCACAGATTTTCTAGAATCTTAAACTTACTAACAAAGCTTCCTGTTTGACAACAGGAAATGCAATCTGAGCTGATAATGGTTTAGTTAAAATGTTACCTTGTTTACTTAGATATTTAAGAAACTATTTCTTATAACAAGATAGAACAATACTAGTAAAAATCTAGTAAACCCAAGACAAGGTACTTTATCAGTGACATTATTTTCATATATACTAGGTGACTCATAGCTTATTTATGCCCACCTATCAGAAATCATTGGTTCAGTTGCTGACAACCATTCTATCAAAAACCTTGCATTAATTTCAAGAAATTTATTTCTATTTATCCATGGCATCAATCACCATTAAAAATAATAAATGCATAATTTAAAATGATGAAATGTCATTGCCATAAATGCTGATAAACCTAAAGCTAGGTGACAAATGGCAATCAAATGCCTACCTATTGAAATCCTCAGAATTAATTACCAGATAATAACCTTACTTCTAAAAATTAAACTGCAACATTCAACACTCTATTGGTTAGAACTTTAATTGATTCTATTTTCAAAGTTGTGGCAATTGCGCCTGCAAGTCTGTTAGAGTAAAAGCTATTGGATATTTGGCCTAATAGTTATTAAGGATTTGGCCTAGCAACTCTTGGAAGTCTGATCATTGAATTAGCCAAAACCAATCCTCATTTGACGTAAATGCTAAGTCAAAGTTATTTTTCAGAAGCCTAAAAGACAAATAAATATCTCCAAATGATCAACTGCCAAGCTAGAGCTTACTTATAAGGTGCTAAAAAATTATTGATAATGATTATAAAATTGGAATTCATCCCCAACTAAACAAATCATTGGTATCAGAACATGTTGGGTAAAAGCATAATTTGATTAAGATCCCAACATCATGAAACTTCAAAGGAATTTAAAATTATATGCTAATTAAGTTATGAGGTAGAATATATGTGCTCTTTAATAAGTCAAAAAACAATTTTTATAGGTTGCATGGTGTCCTTGTGACCTAGAAAGCGCCTTGGTCCTCTTCAATCAGGATCTCTCCATTTCATTAATCATGAGGGTTGAGCAGTGATCATCCTATTCCATTGGCATCTGGATTGTTTTAATCATATTGTCCTGGTGATTATATCAAGGCTCTAGGAGTTTGGGATACAGTCTCACCCATGTCATCAGTTAGTGGACCAGCTTTAACTTACATTTTAGTTATTCCCAAATTTGTTTTATGTATTCTTTCACATTTGTGGGCCTCAAAAAATTAAGCAGCAGAGCAATTGCTTTGATGAGACTCAATTTATAAGGATGGTATCTAAATTGCTCAGAACATCAGTCTAAGATTTTTTTTAATTGTCATTACACATTGTGACAAAACCAACACCAGAAAAGTGGGTATGGGTGCCATCATAGCTCAGTTAAATGAAGATGAGGTGGATCACCCTATAGAAATTATATAAAGACATTTAAATCAATTAAATGCAACTATACAATTACATAATGTTAGTGCTTAGCTGTAATCAAAGCAGTACACAATTTTTGACCTTACATTTATGTCATAAACTTCAAGATAATCATTCATTAACCTCTTTGAGATGGTCAATAGACATAAAAAATGAAGATGGAAGACTTGCAAGATAAGAAATTTGTAGGACTTCTTCATCCTTATGAAGGTCAGGGCCTTCAAAGGAGGTTCAATTTATAAGTTGAACGTGGTTACATTGGAATCTTTTAGGGACTGGGTTCACTATGGCGATCTCTCAACAAAAAATCCTTGTTGAGGCTACTCTGTTTACTTTAGACAGGCAAGGTCTTCTGTTTAAAAACAGGCAAATTAATCACTAGTGAAAATAACTAGGAAGTCTGAAGGTATTTTATTAGTCAAAATCAGAGATATTTATAAGATGCAGAGATATTCAGATCTCCTAGGGGAGATTGGCGTGATAAATGTGACGAGTAGGGTAAGAAAGCCTCTTTGACAATGTGGCAGTTGATTTAGTTGTCTTTGAATCTAACTTTATGTTGCCAGGGCTTCCAATTCTGGGAGCCTCTATGTGGCAAGAGCTTCACCGACTGAGTCAGTTACTTTGTTAGTAGAATCAATGGATCCTTCCAGAATTTGAGTTTCCTTTCACCCATTTGAAATTTCATTGTTTTTGTCAATCTCAGTGATCATTAAATTGGTGGAGCTTCTATGGCCAAGTTGCAATTTGGGTCATTTTCAAATCCCACTTATACTCATTTGTTCTCATGATTCCCAACAAAGTTAAACTGCAAGTTTATAACTTTGAAATCCTGCACTGGGATGGAGTGAAGCAATGAAAATGGTTTTCTCCAGGTAACCATTTTCACTTTAAATTACCCAAATGAAATATGATGTATGAACTAGTCATAAAACCAGAGGATTAATGGGAATAAGAGAATGAATCAATAAAGAGAATATGTTTTTTGTTCATATGCATTAGGATCCCAAGAACGGTTAGAGTATCTAGTACACAATAAATGGTTACCATATGTAAATATGAGAAGACAAAAGCCAATAATTATGGAAAAACCCCGTCAAACAGGCCTTAAATTGCTTAAGAAGATATACCATAATCTAAAGGAGATACTATGCTAGGGATACCATATTAAACAACATCAGTCAGTCTCTGGAGCTCTGTGTTGAATGCGCCTAATACAAGCCACTCCCAAAGAAGTATATATTTAACCTGTCTTATAAGCGCACTCTCTTACAGTGTCTCTATTGCCGTTATAGAAACATTTCTAAAATAATCAAGTGTGATTAAGTTTATAATAATTGTAATAGATCACTTCATCAAGAGGTAGAAGCAATTGCAGTCAAGGCTACTACCTTCAGTGTTACCGCAAGTTTTCCTGTACAACCAGGGTATCACTCAATAATAATACCAAAAAAAAAACTTTTTATTAATATACAAGACTTAATTTCGGATGTTGTGAAACATTTAATAGGCTTAATTGGAGTCAAGCAACAGTTTACCATGCCATATGCATCCTTGATCAATGGAAGTGGGGAAAGAGTGAATGGGACCCTCATTTCAATCTTAAAAAAGATTGTAATTAACCATGATTCATGAAGTTATATTGTTCTGCCATCAGCCCTGCTTGATTACCGGTTGCTCTACCATATGACTATTTTCATGTCATTATTTAAAGCAATATATGGAAGAGAAGCTGTATTACCAAGATTGTTAGCCCCAGTAATGGATGCAGATCAAAATAATTTACCCACTGGAAGATATCAAGATGAGTTAAAAGAGGAGTTAATCAAGGTTCAACTCAATGTCAGAAACACCATTAAGTTAAAAATGAGAATATCAAAGAGAGTGAGATAGAACCTAAGTTGCCTATATCAAGGTGGGACAAAAAGTTATGGTATGGCATATGCGTGGAGGAAAAATTGAAAATTAACAGGCTGTACTAACAGGACCAGCAACTGTTGTCATGCAAAGGGGAATCAAGTATACTATTAAGGACAATACAATCCACATTACATATGACTAAGTCAATGTGTGGCACTTAAGTCTTTCCCTAGGTCTTGTCATGGGGATGGTAATTATGAGAAAAGAGCAACTAAAGTTGTTAACTCTTTGCCTCATGGAAAGACCCATCCAAAACCCCAAATTTTATTGATACTATTAGTGCTGATACTATATGCCATACAGGACAACAATCAAGTTACTTTCAACACTAACAGCAATCAAAATAGTCTTAGTGATTTATAAGCCTTTTTATAAGCCTTAACTAGTCTAGAATTTCTAGTGATGGAGACCCTTTTAACCACAGCCTCTGAAATAATCACCAGCTGGTAGCAATGATTTCAGGATGCTTTAGTATAAACACCAGATGAAATGAGTTTTCGAATAATGTCACAAACAATACCTCTGGAGGAGCCCCTTTTATACATATTGGTTCCCCAATGATGATGGACAATTTATAAGGTTTATATGAAGTGAGTTTCCACATCTAATCAATTCCATTTAACAAGAGAGTTATCAAATCAGGTATTTAAATAGTTATATATCAAAAATTTGTGGCACAGAACAGGCCACACAGACAACCACAAGAGCCATCAGAGCCATAGGATTCACGTCTAGGCTCAAAACAGAAAACTAACATCTGTAAAACAAGAGGAGCTCCACTTTATAGCTTGTGGAGTCTACCCAGAAGATTTATTAAAATCAGGTTTTTGGATTTAACAACCCTGAAACCAAGTTGAAAATACACAATCATGATCCTTGGATGCTCCCCTTTCTTGGGTTGGTGTCAATAGAGTGTCTGTAACTCTCTCATTCCCTAAGAGGTGGTGCATGATGCACAGTCACACCGTCAAGAAACTAGTCATTTATTAAGATTGTAAACAGAGCACCACGGAGGGTGCTGAAGCTAAGAGACCCAGGGCAAGGATGTGCATCGTGGTATATAGTAGAAGGTAGCAGACACAACAAAACTTGGTTGGAACCTGAAGGGGAGCCCATAACCAGGAGGAGATCTGTGCTGGAATGCTTGGGTGCCTCAATCTTGAGGGGACCAGGACAGCCCAGTGGTGCACCAGATATGATAGATATTTTTGTTAAAATAAAATGGCCAACATTGTTAGAGACCTCCTCAATGAGGTCCCCGCACAGGTTCACTTAAGGAACCATATTAATAATATAAACTAATGGGAATTTTATTATTAGGTAAGTCTACCAACAAGGAAGGTTAATCTTAAGGAAACATACTTAAACAACAGGGGGAGAGTCATCAATCTGAGGGAGCGGTGTTAAGCCTAAGCAAGCCAATAGGTGCACACTACCATCAGCCATGGTATGTAGCTCATGATTGACCAAACTTGAGTTATTGATTATATTAAAAATGACCTTATTTAGCAATATTAAAAATCAAACAGGGTTCAAACCCCTGTTTACCAAGCAACTAAAGTTAGCTGTCATTAGTAGTGATATAGCTGGTGCATTTTAATGCCCTTGCTGTAATGCAGGGACAAGCATCATGTACATCCCCAGGACCAACCTGGGCATATCTTGCCTGCACCCAGCGTTGGTCCAGGGTATATTTTAGGTCAGGAAGGCCTTGCAATTTGACCTTTTTGGCCTCCTGACGTCTAGCTTTATTCTTGCAATCTGTGCCCTTAATTATGCTATGGAGCCATGACAGTTGGGCACAAATAGTACTGATAGAAAGATACATTATCACTTTTGTAAAAAGATTTAGAATATCTTTAAGTCCTATTTTATCTGTTCTAAATTTCCTCATTTACTATGTATTCTTTCTATTGATTTTAAGAAAAAAAATAGCTTTCATAAAATCTACTTTTTCATTGGTATAACAAATAAAATAATTATATACTTTTGGAAGATACACTTAAGTGTTCATACATAGATTAATTATATGAAAAGCTGAGATGAGTCTTGGAGCTAAGTAAAAGCCATCATGAATCACATTTAAAGGTTTAAAATGGTTGAAAATGCTTAGATACAAGAAGTAAAAATTCTATACCACCTAGAACAAGGCTCTTCAAATTACTCAGTGATGCAACCTGTGAGCAATCAAATAACTTATTCAACTGAACTTCTCATTATCAATAAGCGTCCCCTGAAAGAGCAGCCCAGTTCAGCAATACTGATAATACTTGAATGCAAACAAACACAGAAAAAGAATAGTTTTACAGGTTACATAAGGAAGCCTCTTGTGTGAGCATAAACCTAAGACATTATACATATAGTTTTATTGTATAAGTGGAGATGCATGGAGGGGGAAATGGGTGAAGTGAAGATAGCATCGTAAGTGCCCTATAAAGTAACATTAGGAGTTGACAAGAAGAAATCAGGTTGAGATATTAAAGTGATTTTTAACTAGAAGGAAGAACATTAGTTTAGCATATAATCTATTTAGTGAAACTCCTGTATTTCCTTCAGTTTTAATATCAAATAAGTTAACTCTATATGATCAAGGAGATATAGTGTGGGTTGCTAAACTATGATAGTGACAGGAAGAACAATATCTCTGTTTATCAAGGTTAATAACATTTTCATCAAGTTGAACCTCCTTTAAGGTTTATTGTCTTCACATGTTAGACAAAATAAGTTTATTTCCCAACTTAAGGATGAAGAACTAGACTCTTGTAGTTGATGAGTTTTCAACTTTGAAGGTTTATATATAAATTAACTAATTTTATAAAGTTTTTTAATGATCATATAAATACTTAAAAAATTTCTATTTAAAATTTACTAATTTGTAGCTTTTATAGTTTAAATGATATAGTTAATCAGTCAGTGAATAAGGGAGTGAGTGATATTTATATTTTTACAGAAAGTAATATTATATTTTAAATTCCTATTAAGATGAATCCTCTTATATTAACAATTTCACTACTATGTATTATATAGTCTTGCTAACATAGTATTGCAATATCTACTTTTTTTAGTACTAGATGGTCCCCGCAATATCTACTTTTAAAATGCTTTTTCTGCATATAACAGTTATAATCAAATGACATACAGATGGATAAAAATATATTAAAAGTAAGATATTTAGAAAAATTACTAGCCTTTATATATCATGATGCCTAAGGGGTGGTAGCCTGGCAGGGTAATTCCTGCTTTCACTATAGTGCTGGTTTTGTTCAACACATGGTTAAAACCTTTACTGGCTATAAAAAAATCTCAGTGTGGGATTATTTGTCCCAAGGTCAACCCACCTTGATTACTTTTTTATATATCATGGTGCATAGCTATAGTAAATACATGTAATTACAAGCTTTATACAAGCTTTTAAACCCAAAATATTACTTTTCTATAAATAGATGAATCTAGGAGCTAGCTCTTATAAATTATCAAGATGTTACAGTTGCAATGGGTGCCAAAAGAGTATTGCAAAGCACAAAAAGGTTAGTTTTTGTAATCAAAATTTTAACTATAAATTTGATTTGCATAAAAATAATTTTTTGTAGTCATGAAATTTTTAAAAAAGGAAACAAGAGATAAAATGTATAATTATATTTCTTTCTGTTATGCAAAAGTAAACTAATAATTATATCTACCAAATACTAATTTAAGTACCTTCACTCAATTTTCAACAGCATGATATAAACTCTAACTTGTTCATTGATTGCTTATAATAAAACATTAAAATAATATACTAATTTTAACAAGTCATTATTGTTTATGTTAGAAATAAATTACTAAAGCTTGAATTTTCTGTTACTTTATAATTTTAGATTAATTATTATTTTAGTTGGCTTAAAGTAGATACTAACAGCAAACTTTACATGTATATACAGACTGATAAGGAGCAAAACTTTTAGTATGGTAAAGTTTTAATTCTTAATAATTTATATTAAGCTTATTGAAGATTTGTTTTTGTATTCATTAATGGTCCAATTATATCTATGACAAGAGCAATAATAAGTGTAAAAAGGACTGTTATGATAAAAAAATAATGCAACTTCATAAAGTTTTTAAAAAAATACATTTGTTGCGTGTATCAAATTAGAGCTATAATAATATATTTACGTTAATGTATTTTGTGATAATAAAGCCTTCTTATTAGTATATAAATTAGAAACTGAAAAAATAGGTTTTGTAGACAAAAAATATATGTAGACAATATGCTACTCTGATATAAATTGCATATGTTTATAGTTTAACTTTGCTGATTTGCTTAACTGAATTAAATATAGATGCACTAAAATAGCATGAATATTATTTGTACCTTTTAAAATTAAAATTATCTTTAACAGATACTAACTCCAAGCTAAGTAAAAAAAGATTTTTGTTGCTAAGCATTGAATGCCTTTCTATCAAATCACACACACATATATATATTATAAAAATATTTTTTCTACTTCGCACTAAATCATAATATGCTAGTTTAGACTTTTGAGAAAATCTATAATATCAAACTTACTCGTAAAGCACTAAAATTCTCACTAGTATAATAAATGACAATATACAAACCATTTAAAGTTTTGCTTGAGGCTAAAAAATACAAAAAGCCATAAATTTTTATCTATATTTAAACAAATTTGTAACTTAACACAGTAAACTTTGCAATGCTATTGGAGTATTTTAAAAAGTTTGTTATATTTATTTGTATTGTATAAACATGGGATGTTATTGTTTAATTGTAGTAATGAGCTCTCATAGATACATATTGTAGTTTGTTTCTAAAAATGTATATATTATTGTATTCATACTTACATTTCTGACAAAAAACAAGATAAAAAACCAACAATTTTAAAAAATTATACAAATGAATCAAAGAACACAAACCATAAAAATTAAAATGTCAAATAAGCTTTTGTAGATAATTTTTAAAAGATAAAGTAATAAAAAACTAAATTTTACCACTGCCAAAAAAATCAGCAAAAATAAGCACTTTATAAAAACACGCTAGTTTATTTGCTTATAGTTTTGATACAATAAAAACATCGCTTGAAAGGATTATCTATCCTGATGTATGAGAAAGAAGCCAGTCTGGATGTTTGGTGCGTAACAAATAAAAGATATTTTCAAGATGGGTTCCAACTGTAGAAATATGTTCATCCCATTCTTTAGAAAGCATCATGACCGGATCAGTCCTGTTTGATAAGCCCAAAGAGTCATCCTCGGCTTCTTTGGAAATGTCTTTGGTGCCACTGTCATAGAATGAAATGAGACCCTCGATTTGATCGATAGAGGCGGAGAGATTTCCTTCGGCAACCAGTTTCCCAACCGTCAGCTCAACTTTAGAGAGAGAAATATCGAGTATTGAGGCCAGCTGATCAATATATATATTTCTATAAAAACGAGAGCAGCAAACTATATTATGTTCCACAACTGCCTTGTCCAAAAGCGTACTCCCATCAGATAAGAGTGCCAATTGATGAGGAGGAAGTTGAGAAGCAAACTCACGTTTTAGCTCGCCCGATATCATGCGATCCAAGTACATATACTCGATGAAGGTAAACAAAACTTTAGGTTCCACTTTTTGGCTTCGTTCATCTTTGTATATAGTGGCAAGAAATCGGCTCCTTTGTGGCCCCGCTTCGGCTAAAACAATGCATTTCATCGATTGTGCACTAAAAAATTAGGAAAAATCCATAACCGTCGTTTACAGGAAAGTTAGACGATCGTCTTCAGCAACAAGAGGAATACAAGAAAGTTCAAAATACTTCCAAGCCGCCTTTTGAAAAGACCTATTTGAGTTTAAAATTCTTGCCTGGCAAGTTTTAAACAAGATGTTTTCATGTGGTTCCCTGTTTGGATCAATAACAGCTGCAGTACGATTAACGTAAGCGCTAGCTGTCACAGGGTCATCCGCTTCTAAGAGAAGACGCATAATTCTAATATAGATTCTAGCCTTCTCTTGATTTGAAACAACTCTAAAGTTCAATTTAAAAAATCAAAGATCTTTACCTATGCCCAGTATCTACGGGAATGCCTGAAAGTGCTTTGGCAGCATCTGACCAATCCTCATCAAATCCATATGTAAATTGGCCAAAAGTTCGCGTGCGGATGCTATATTGCTTTCGAAAGCATTTTTCCTAACCGTGATAATTTCCAAGAAGCTGTACAATAGCTCACGCAAGAGTAGCCGGCTTTCAGCACCGGAATCTGAATATTCTTGAGAAAAAAGAAGCTTTTGTAAATAGTTGATAGTGGTGTCAATAAGGACTTTAGAATTATTCAAGCCGAGATAATCTCCCCTCGCAAAGCATTTGCCATAAGCTTTTGAGCTTATCCTTTATCTCATTTTTAATATAAACAGTTCCATGATGACTTTCGAGTAGAGGAAAGAAGCTTTCATTTAAGCATCTGTTAAAGTTCTCAATGGAGCCTTGACTTAGCACTTGAAATTTCTCTTTAGAGATGGAAAACAATACATCATCCATTTTCGCACCTATTAAAGAATCTTAGAAAAAAGTCAAAGAGGAAAAAGAAAAAGCAGTAAACTACAAATGTACCGCTTGAAGTACTAAGAAAAATTTGTCATAAAAAAGGGACCTAACCCCAAATAAAAACTGAATAGATTTTAAAATGAAACTAAGAAAAATGATGGTTTTGAAAGCCATATTCGTAAGTAATAAATATTCAACAGAAGCTACACTGTTTGCAACTTTTTAAATTTCCGAAAATTCTGTTAAAAATATGTTAAGTATTAGTATTTTATCATACCAAAAAAATCAAATGAGTAAGTAGAAAACCAGTTACTTGAATTGAAACAAGAGTTATACTGGGTCCTCTGAAACAAGTATTAACCCAATACAGAAAATTTGTGCGCAGCAATTATATAATTCTTTCCAATTTATTGAGAATCAAATTTATTCAAATCTCTCGCAATTGATAGTGAGACTTGGCATCAAGGCTACAAAGTATCCATTAGGGTACACCATTTCACCCAAGTATCAAATGGATTTGCTTAAAAATTGCCAGTTAACCTAATTAGTATAAACCAACCATCGAAAGATCTACTAAAACACAAACACTGACTGACAGACCAACTGACTGACATCTGAAACCAAGTCTGATAGGTTCAATCTATTTGGGCGAGTAGGTGAAAATCGGCAAATATATCAAATAATTCACCAAATTGCTCATCTGAAACTAAACAAAAAGCAGTTTTAGAGTTTTAAATAGATTAAGTAGATTTAGGAAGCCTCCCGAGTTCAATCCCGGTAATGGACTTTGGGTAGGGGACGATTTTGACTGTGTTGGTTTTGCGCACCAATGCCCCGAACTGAGATAGCAAATAGCAAAGGCGGTCCATAGAGTTCCTGGCCTATCATACGCTGCGCATGGAGGTTTTTCGGGTTTTATCCTCCTTTCCCATTTTCTTCACTTCCCTAATCGGTGCGGTATTGTTCCCAGGTCGGCCCACCTCGAATAAAATTTAAAAATTAAGTAGATTTAGGATAACCAGCTTACCAACCACAAAGGGCAACAGCGAAGCTGTTAGCCCAAGTGGATCAAGCAAGTGGTGGCACAGCTCACCAGCCATAAGGGCAATAGCAAAGCTATTGGTATGAGTGGCTTGAGTATAGTGCTGTCACAGCCTTTAGGCTGTCAGAGTGAGCATATAAATAAACCTAAGCAACGCTGGGTAACTCCACTATTATTTATAGAAAAAAGCACAGGATTTAAGAATTTGCAATACACACTTATAGTTCTCCTCTAAGTTACTTGCTGATATTACTGATCCTCTTAGCAATATAAGCTTTATTATATGATATAGGACATCCTCAGTTGCTCAACAATATGCCAATTCAAACTTTAGATAAAGTTCACTAAAGATTTAAAAAGAGAATATAGCAAGTTTTATATCTCTGCTACCACCTATAGAGTTAATTCCATTGAATTAGTTCAAGTTATAAATTTTAGTTAATTAGAATTTTAATTTCTACTGCAACTCTTTTTATGTTAGTCATGTATATGTTGAGTTTTTAAAGTCACAAATACTTTGGTTTTGAATTTAAACTGCTGTCAAAGTACACATCTCATAGCTTAAACTTATAGTTTACTAGCAGAATACCCATGCTTCACGACGGAAATTCATGTTGTATATAATGAAAATGTTAGTTAAATCAATAAAGTTCAATTATAGTAGGTTTCTTATAAAAAGCTGTTTCCTACATCTTTGTTCATGTGGTTTTCAAATTAATGTGATAGCATATTTGGTATGAGTACCCAGCATGCATTACAATGCCACTCAAAGAAAGTGTTTGTGTTTTAATTATTTTTTATTAAAATCTTTTGGATATACAAAATTTTTTATTTTTCCATCTGGTGCATACACAAATAAATCAAAAAGGTTCTGATGCATGAGCAGGCCACATACAGCTGTTCATGTGAGAAGCATGGATTTTCCAAATTTAGTCCACACATTTGTAGTAATTGTCCCTGCGCTTTGTTGATAGTCATTGCAAATGTGAATCAAACTGGAAACTGAAAATGTTTGAATTTTTATGCTTATCTGTTGAAATCATTGGGATGCCTGGCAATAGTATATCTTCTCCTTTAAATTTTTTTATTTAAAATTGTAGCTTCAATCATATTGTCCATCATCTTTTCACTAAAAGCCTGGTACTGTTGCAAAGTTGTGGTGAATTGATGTTTCAGAGAAGGAATGATAAGCATGCCAATTTTCAATATTAAAGCATGTGGCAGCATGCCTGGAAAATCAAAAGAATTTAAAAATTTAGTTGATATTTACAACTTTATCTTGAAATATTATAGTATCAATGGACTTATATATTGTCACTTTACTAATAGCTTGTTTTGATTTATAAAAAGATGGAATTTATATTTTTTTGGCTGCTAGTATAGCGCATGAACTTATCCTTTTTGATTATTGTAATTCTGTGTGATATTTATGAAAACTTTGTGAATCAATTTATCTGTGGTTGCTGTGATTTTACAGAAGTTTGTTAAAAATGTGATGCATTTTATAGATTTTTATGGAGAGTGTCTATAACTCTCCTGTTTCCAGTGTGGAGGTGCTCAGTGCACAGAGCCAACGCGTGGAAGCTAGCCATTAGTACTAAGGCTACTAGCGCCCAGCAGAGGGTGCTGGAGCAATAATAACTAAAACAAAAAAGCGCAATCAGAAAACACCCAAAAATGATGCAGTGCACAAGAAGAGGAGTGGTAAACAGACCAGGTTGGAGAGGACCTGGGCGAACCAATGATGCACTTGGGAAAAATTGGATTGTGTTCAAAATGGCAATTTGAATGGACTGAAAGACCTCCATGAAGGGGTCCACACACATAACCTTTGGTAATAACATTTTAGAAAATGGGAAAAATGGGGTAATTTTATTTGGGAAGTCAACCAACAAGGAATGTTGGTTGGGGAAAATATATAAGCTCATATGGGGGAATTGGGGTTATGCTGCAGTGGGCCCAAGCAGCAACTCACCAATAGGGAATACTGCCATCCAAATTAGTAGAATAGGCTGAAACTGACTTCACTCAAGTGATCAATTGAAGTTGGATTTGACCTGAGCGCGTTATTTTGTAGATGGAATGGGTTTTGAATCCCCATTCCTCGACTAACCAAATCAAACCATCCACCTTTATTTGGTAGATAGTTTATTTTAATGCCTGGCCTGACATCAGGGGCTGGGCACTTGGCACCCCACTAGGACCAACCTGGCCATATTTTACCCCATACCCAGTGCTGGTCTAGGGTGTGCTTCAGGTCAGGGAGGCCCTGTAGCTTCACCTTTTGGGCCTCCAGGCGCCCAGCCTTATCTTTGGGGTTGGTCCCCACTATGATGTCATCTACACATGACAGGATTCATCAATTGTCATTTTCCCATTCCCAATATCCAACAATTGTTTTGCAAAATATTCAGAATATATTATATTGTAGCTGTATGTGCATATTAGTCTTCAAAGTTAATTTATGTATTTGTTGCCATAAAACTGATAATTTGAGACATGCATTAATTTTATCAGTGGGTGTTGAACGTATTACAACTGGTAGAATTTGCCAAAAATCACCAGACAATAAAATGAGTGCACCACTGAAGAGCTGTTCATTTTCTCAAATCTTTTATTGTAAAATGAAGCGCTTCCAATGCTTTTTTGTGTGCCATGTACATTTATCCCATATAATGAGCTGACATAAGAATAGTACTTTACCCATTCCAGAATTTTTGTTGATATTGCATGTGGGTGTCTCAATGATTTTCATATTTAACGGCAATTTTAGTGCATAATATACTATTTGGCTACCATCTAAAAGAGTCACTACAATTTAGATGATGTGATTGCCAGTGCAATATTGTTATTATTGTATGGTTGCCATAATAAAAGAAATGAGAAAAGTTTTGCCTATGACTATGGGTGTATCTAGGAAACATAATCCCCACGTTGGCTTATATTTGCATGCTGCCACAGAATTGGCACACCACAAAATCAGTAAATCCTTGAACTCTGTTATAATTGAGGAAATACCAATCAAAACATAGAAATTATTAAACTGAGATGATTTTAATTCCAGAAATGGTTTTATTACAATACAAATTGGCCGCAAAAGTGGAAATAGCAATAATGTCATAGATGACAAGATAAACAATCCAATCACCAAAGAAAGGCAAAACAGCAATGATAAAACTATAAAAAAATTTGCTCCCTTAAGGAAATATTTGTTTAAGTAACTTTGAGAAGGAACAGAATGATTTAGGTGCAGAATGGTGCACCAAAAAATCAAAATCAAAATCAAAAGCAAATAAGAAAAAGAGAAAATGGTGCCATCAAACAAAACATAAATTAAGTCCACCAATGGAAATGAAATATTGGACTCCACTGAAGCACACATGAGCCACAGAACCAGCAACCCTGATGCCAAAGGCTTCACACACTGCTGCAGTGCATGAGTTCAGGAATTGTAAAAAATAAGTGCCCAATAGAGAAATCAATTGAGAAGAGTGCGCACTGAGGTTCCTGAAGAAGATACAACACATTCCCAATTCACTATTCAATTTATCCCTCGATTTATTATTTACATCCCAGTTATATAGTTTTTGGTTTAAAAATACTAAGATTTTATCTTAAATAAACAGCCTATCTCACAGAAGCTTAAGTTTGTCCTTTATTTGGTTTTTTAATTTGACCAAGTGAAAAGTAGTAACTGCAAGTAACCAGTCTTGAGTGCACTACAGTTGAAGACATTATTTTGAAAAGGACTCCTTGTAAGGTTAGACTTGCAAGGAAAGAGTTTGAGATTAGCTCCATTGGATCAAGGGAAGATTCCAACGTACACAAGAATAACATTAAAGAAGATGCACATTTGGTGTGTGAGTGTCAAGTTTACATCTCTCTCAGGAAGTTTAAGCCAATCTGGTTAGTGTCAAATCTGTGCAATAGATTAACCCCTTTCAACGCCCCAAGCTTAAAATCCCCAGAGTTAAACAAGCAGAACCCAAGGCGGTTAGACTGGTGCTCACTACAGGGTTGATGCCAACCACACAGTTGAGAAGAGAGAGTTCAGGGCAAATGGAAATGTCTAGTACCGAGACCATGGAGGTATACCATGGTGAAGAAGCAGCAGGAAGCCTATCCCCAACTGAAAAAGAGGTGATTGAGGCAAGGCTTCAAGTGATGGAGAAAGAAGTAGTGGAGTTGAGGTTGTACCTATATTGGGTTTCAGATACCAATTGATGGGCTCGAATGGCCACTACTCAGTGTTAGGGTACATACCAGTGACCAGAAGAATTGAAACTGATCTGAAGGGACTTGAGGAATAGGTCCATCACCTTGTAGCTGAAAATGGAATAAATGTATGAGTATTGAATGAGTATGATGAACGTTTAGACCACCATGAGGCTATTTTTGATGACATTGATCAACACTTGGAGGAAATTAAGGATCAACTTCAAGTGAAACTACAGCCTGCTCTAAGTTCTTCACTAGAAATCTCACATTTGGAAGCAACGGTGTTAGCTGCACAGGGAGCAACATCTCCACAACATCAGCAAAGTGATCCAGTAGGGGAAGATCCAAACTTTAAATCCTATTTCAAAACCATGTTCACTCTTGGCAAGGGAACAATAGCTGGGTTTTACAAATGTACGAGAACAGCATGGGTGGCGCAGTGACAAGCAGAAGGCTCATCACATTCAAAACTGCATGAGCTGCAAAGTGCAGGTGATACTCAGCGCTAGTTTACGCCCTGATTTGAACTGGACCAAGTCAAGGAAATCCTGTTATCAGAATTCAGTAGCGCACAGGAGGTTGAGAATATGAAGCAAGGATTCATATTGATGAAATGGGCTGTAAGGAGAGTGTCTATAACTCTCCCTTTCCCATCGTGGCAGTGCGCGGTGCACCAGGCCAATGCCTGGGAACTAGCCATTAGGGCCCACGTGATTAGAGCCCAGCAGAGGGTGCTGGAGCAATAACCACTTAGGCATAAAATGGTGAATTTTATAATAAAACCCCATATAAGGGCGACGCGGTGCACATATTGGACAGGGTTAAGCGACTCAGGTTGGAGGAATCCTGGGTGGACAAATGGTGCATGAGGGGAGAGCTTCATGGTACTTGCCATAGCAGGTGTGATGAAGCACGAGACCTCCTCAAAGAGGTTCGTGCACATGAGCATTCAGAATATCATAAAATTAAAAATAACTTAAAACGGGGTATAAGTTTATTTTGGGAAGTTGACCAACAAGGAATGTTGTTCAGGGAAAACAAATTTAAGCTCAAATGGGGGAATTTAGGGTAAGCCGCAGTGGACCCAAGCACTGACTCACCAATAGGGTGACACTGCCATCTGAGTTGGTTGAATAGGCCGAAATTGACTTTACTTGAGTGATCAATTGAAGTTGGATTTGACCCAAGCGCGTTATTTTGAAAATGGAATGGGTTTCAAAACCCCGCTCCTCAATAAACTGAATTGAACTGTACGCGTTCATTCAGTAGATCATCCGTTTTAAAGCCTGGCTCATCGTCAGGGGCTGGGCGTTTGGCGCACCACTGGTCCCAACCTGGGCATATTTTGCCCAGACCCAGCATTAGTCCAGGGTGTTCTTCAGGTCAGAAGGGCCTGCAACTTCACCTTCTGGGCCTCCAGGCGCCCAGCCTTGTCTTTGGGGTTGATCCCCACTATTATGTAATGTTCACATGACATGGGCAAGATGGAGACAGTTGCGAACTATGCCGCTCAATACCACCTTTGAGGACAACAACTATGGACAACAGGGACCTTAGACTTACCTACCGCGAAGACTGTCCTACTCAGTTCCTTAGAAGCACATCCAGCCCTCAAGATGCACATGATGCTTGCGGTCAAAATTGCTGGATCTCTCAAGGCCATCACTAAAGCTTTACTCAATGTGCAAGGAATATTTAAGATGTAAAATAAATCAATGACTCAACCATCATGCAGAGTTGGAAAAGCAGTGTATACACAGGACAATAGTGACAAGCCAAAAGACAATAACTTCAAACCAGTTCCACGATATCAACAAAAGGAGTTCACTGCCACAAATGTCACAAGCCTGGTCACTATTGGTGATCTTGTCTGATGAAAGGCGATGAGGAAAAAACCCTTCACCATAAGAGGAAACCCTTGAGCCGTAAATTGGGTGAACCTACACGTAGAAGGAGAGGATGACCACCAAGATGAATACTTGATGGATGCCAGTTACCATGTCTTAGAAGCCCCCAGCACTGTATCTGTACCTGCACGATTATGGGTACATGGATTGACTGATGGGGAGTTGAACTCTACATACCTAGCTCAAGCAATGAATCCCACTCAAGTAATCAATAATCTAGAGAAAGGAGAACAACTTGTACTGGACACCTTTTATTTTATTGAGAGGACTACTACACTGCATGTCTAATTGACGCCCCATACACCCAAGCAATTAGAGGTATTTTAAAAGTCAGCTGACGGCGTGCTTTCAACTAAAAACCATTTAGGAATAGTGTAACCAAAGTGGAAGTTGTGATACAGCGTGTACATGTACTGGCAATAATTGATACTGGTGCCCCCATCAATATCATGCCCTCAAAATTGATGAATAAGCTAAAATTCATGCTGGACATTGACTACCATATGAGATATTGGACAGCAGGACCTGACACCACGTGTGTGTTAGGGGCTTACTCTGCCTTACTCCTACGCTTTGGACGCATGGTACTCACTGCCCCTGCTGTGATTTTGGACAATGACCACTACAACTCACTTATCAGTAACAGTTTTTATTAGAGTTCAGAGCAAAGATTGACTTTGTTAGCAGCACTGAGTCTGCTAAACTACCAGAATTCCTAGTCTTTAAGGATAAAGATCTGAAATCAAGGAAGCAGCGGACATGTCTGGTCAAAACTGAGCAATCAATCTACCAAGTGCACTACATACTTCACAAAAAAGTTGTGAAGCGACTACCTGCTTCAGTGTGCGCCAAAGATGGGCTACCCTTGAGTGCCAATGAGGCAATGGAGATTTGACCAGGAGAACAAAGAGTTATGCACACCGCCATAAGTGTGAATATCCCCTAGAACACCGTACTTGAAATATACACCTGACAGGGATTACACAAACAGAAACTGCAAGTGCTGCCTAAATTTTTTGACTCTAGTCACGAGCTTGAAGTGACTATCCTTCTGGGGACATCACCACTTAACCTATCCAAATTGAGAAAGGACAAATTGTGGTGTGCGCAAAACTAAACAATTGAAATACCATCAAGTCAGTACACGCTGTTGGAGTATTAGATAAAATTGGACTTGCTGATGTGGCAGAGGAAGAACGGAAAGAGCTGGATGACTTACTGGAAGAGTTTGAAGATATTTTCAGCCAAGGACCAGATAATTATGATATGTTAAAGGAGGGATACACTGTATGGATACAGGGTCAGCTATACCTTTCAAATTGAAGCCATAGCGCCAATTGAAAATTAAATAGGAGGTCATAACCAAGGAGCTTCAAAAACATACAGACTTTGGCTTGTTGAGGCCCTCAAAGAGTCCATGTGTATCGCCACTCCTGTTGGTGTGCAAGAAAGATGGCTCGCACAGAGTGGTCATGGACTACCATCACTTGAATAAAATTATGGTAAAAGATTCATATATTTTCCAAGAATTGACAATGCCTTGAAACGGTTAGGCGGTTCAAAGTTTTTTGGCAATATACCTGGCCAGTGGTACTAGCATATGCAACTGTCGCCCAAAGACCAGGAAAATTGCACCTTGATCAGCAGCCAAGGCTTGTTAGAACTGACCTGGATGCCATAAGGGCTGTACAATGCCCCGCTAACCTTTCAACGCGCCATGTACTGAATATTTGGAGAACTGAAGATGACGAGTGTTCTAATATATCTGGATGATATAATTGTACTCAGTAGAACTTTCAGAGAGCATATTGAGCACCTTTGAGAGGTATTCACATGGTTGTGAGAATTGAATCTTAAACTGAAATGGAGCAAGTGCACCTTTCTCAGGAAGCAACTTGAGTTCTTGGGACATGAGATCAGTGCACAGGGGATTTGACCTCAAGAAGGAAAGATGAAGGCAATAACTGAAATGGTGCATCTGAAGAGTATGAGAGATGTCCAGGTGAACCAGGACATGATCAGCTACTACAGACAGTTCATCCCACAGTTTGCAGACTTGGCTACTCCCTGACGTACCTACTTAACAAAGACTCTAAGTTTAAGTGGGGACTAGAGCAAGACTAAGCCTTCGAGGATCTGAAGAAGAAGTTAGTAGAGGCTCTGATACTAAAATACCTGGACTTTAAAAACCTTCTACCTATACACCAATGCCAGTGACACATGACTTGGAGAAATACTAGCACAACTAGATGAGGAGGTATTATCTATCCCATCAAATACTATTTAAAGGTCTTTACCAAAGCGGAAAGAAACTACACTGTTACATAGCATAAATGTCTTGAGGTGATTAGAGCAGTGAAGCATTTCCAGCCATAAATAGATGGAGTTCACTTTAAAGTCATAACGGGCCATGCATACTTACTCTAGCTCAGGAACATGAAGGATCCTGATGGGAGACTAGCCAGATGGGATGTTCATCTTCAAGGATATGACTTTAAACTTATACGCAAGGCCTGAAGCAACCACCTGAATGAAGATGTGCTCTCAAGATTGCCTGTATTCCATCTGCATATGCATGAGAGCAATTGACTTTAATACCTAAAAGAATTACCCAAAGAGTAATGGGGTTAAGAAACTGAATAAGTCAAATCAGTTTTAAGAAGATGTTCAAAGGACACGCAAAGAGTAGATGAAAAGCTCCAGAAGTCATTAAGGAGAAATGGTATCCATATGTGCGACCTAGCGATTGAATAGAAGTAGTGATGGAGGCACACAAACATTTGAGACATGGAAGATTTCAGAAGACCATAGCCTATCTCAAGGACTAGTTCTTTTGGGAGGCTATAACTGACGAGGTGCACCAAGTTTTGGAGATGTGTGTACCATGTGCAAGCTTTAGAACGTTGGAAAAGTAGTTTGAGTTTACACCAATACCACCATCTGCGCCTTTTCACAATGTATCTATCAATGTGGTAGGACCACTACCAACTGACTCAAGTTGAAACAAGTTTGTTATAGTAGCAATTGACCACTTCACAAAGTGGATTGAAGAAGCACTAATCAAGACATAAACCGCAGGGACTACCAGCTGATTCCTTTACAATCAAATTACCACAAGACATGGTTGTCACCAGATCTTGCTATTGGATAATGGGAAGGCTTCATCTCTGAAGTAGTGAGAAAACTTATGGACTTGGTAGGGGTGAAACAGTTGTTCATTACCCCCTATAACCCATCATCAAATGGAAGTATGGAATGAGTAAATGGGACATTAGCCAGGATCCGCAGGAAGATAGCAGTTAACTACAAATTGTAGTGGGATATACTCTTACTATCCGCACTGTTTGATTATTGACTTAGCCACCACAGGGTCATTGGGATGTCTCCTTTCAAGGCGCTCTACTGGAAAGAAGCTGCCTTACCTACTCTGTTGCCAATAGTTGCCGCTGATCAAAAGAACTTACCTCCTGGGAACTATCAGCAAGGGTTGGCTGATGAGCTCATATGCATAAATTAGAAGCCAGGAAAAACATTGAGCACAGTTTTAATAGGCAGAATGACAGTAGAAGACGTGCCAAATTGCCAGATTTGAATACAACGATAATGTATTGTTTTATCACGTCTGCAGAAGCCATCCTGAGAAGCTTCAAGTCATTTGGAATGGACCATCGACTATACTGGTCAAGAGGGGCCATGAGTACTCCATCTGAGATGATGCCACCAATATTGTGTTCAACAGAGTCCACGTGAGACACCTCAGATCCTACCCTCTTTTTTTTTAGTACTAGATGGTCCCAACCCAAGGGGGCTCAGATCCTACCCTCAGTATCACCTTGGAAGGGGTAGCGTAACGGATTCAGCACACCATGAAATTAGTAAATCCTTGACCTCTGTTATAATTGAGGAAATACCAATCAATGCACAAGAATTATTAAACTGAGATGCGTTTAGCTCCAAAAATGGTAATATAAAAAATTGGCTGCAAAAGTGGAAATAGCAATAATATCACAGATTAAATGATAAATAATCCAATCACCAAAGAAAGGCAAAACAGCGATGATGAAACTTCAAATAAGATATTCTCCCTAAAATGAACTATTTGTTAAGTAACTAACAGAAGGAACAGAACAATTTAGGTGCAGGATGGTGCACTGAAAAGAAAATCAAATGAAATGAAGAGAAAAAAGTGCCATCAACACAAACCAGAAATTAAGTCCACTGACAGTAACAAAGATTTGGACTCTAATGAAGTGCACAGGAGCCATGGAACTGATGATCCTGATGCTGAAGGCTCCACACACTGCTGCAGTGCATGAGTTCAGGAATTGTAAAAAATAAGTGCCCAATAGAGAAATCAATTGAGAAGAGTGCGCACTGAGGTTCCTGAAGAAGATACAACACATTCCCAATCCACTATTCAATTTATCCCTCGATTTATTATTTACATCCCAGTTATTTAGTTTTTGGTTTAAAAATACTAAGATTTTATCTTAAATAAACAGCCTATCTCACAGAAGCTTAAGTTTGTCCTTTATTTGGTTTTTTAATTTGACCAAGTGAAAAGTAGTAACTGCAAGTAACCAGTCTTGAGTGCACTACAGTTGAAGACATTATTTTGAAAAGGACTCCTTGTAAGGTTAGATTTGCAAGGAAAGAGTTTGAGATTAGCTCCATTGGATCAAGGGAAGATTCCAACGTACATAAGAATAAAATTAAAGAAGATGCACATTTGGTGTGTGAGTGTCAAGTTTACATCTCTCTCAGGAAGTTTAAGCCAATCTGGTTAGTGTCAAATCTGTGCAATAGATTACCCCTTTCAACGCGCCAATTTCAACTTTCCTAAGGTTAAGTGAGCAGAACCCAAAGTGGCGAGACATGCATAGTTCTGTTTACACTATGCGTTGTTCTGAAACCAATTTTATAAGATTTGTTTGAAAAAATGTAGCCAATTCATCAATATCAAAGTGTATTTCTTGTTACAAATCATGATTGAAAAGGTCATTTGCAGATTGATTTGGCACAGCCATTCCCAATTGCACCAGTGCTTTATTGGCAATTGCCAAACATGTGTCTTTAATCAAAACCAATGCCCCATTATGCACATTTGGTGTGAATTAAATGTCCAATTTTAAATTTAGTGCACTCAATTAATGTAGGATGTCTTCACTCATGTAGTCTTTGTATTTTTCCCAAAGATCTTTTGGATTGGATGGGAAGCACCTGGTCAATATGATTGCAAATAACGTGTGTATTTTCTGTGGTTGAGCAGTGTTCGATGCATCAGCAAGTGAAGTGTCCCAATGTGCATCTTTTTAAGAATATTTAATTCTTGGAAAGATTCACAATAAGTGGCACATACTTGACAGTTTACTGTTTTCAATATTGGAATGACGTTAGTCCATGTACGTTGATTAACAGTAATTATAATTAAAAGCATTCTGCATTGTTTGGGTGAACAGTGTACAGATGGCCTAACGTGGCAGCTGAATATAAGTTGGGATGATTTTCAACTGCTTTTCCTTGTTTTGGACGTTAAAACTTTTTTGCTGATACTTTTTCATGCGTAGTATGTTGGCATTTCAGAGTAAAGTAGCACCTTTACAAACATTCATCTCCACACAATAAAAAATGCAGTTACCATTTTTTGGCAGTGGTGAAAATGCTCTTGCATGTAATTTCTGTTGTGATTTACAAACACTGTCAATTTTCAAGGTGCACTGCCAAATTAATAACTGTTGGATGTCGTTCATGGATTGAAAAGAATAAAATGTGCCATACTGTTTCATTGCTACAAATGTAGTATCCCAGTTGATATTGGTCAATTTCAAAGTTAGATGCAGTTACATTTCCCACTCCAAAACTGCCATATCACTTCCTTTGTTGACATATTTGCAAATGTACTTGATCAATTTCACCAAATTGCAGTACTAAAAATTGATGTGTGCTTTGTATGTTTTCAAGAGTAATGGTAAGTAAGGTGTAACCCAACAATTATTGACTTCAACATCATTGTTTAATACTTTTAATGTGAAGAATTTTCCACCATATTAAGTTAATATTTGATGATAGAGTGAATATTTGTCATTGCCAGTGATATTCTCAGCAAGTAAGTCTCTTGGGTATCATTTTTTCATTTCCCATCTGACATAAATGGTGAATTGTTCTTGAGTAAGCCACATGGACCATGAATTATGTTTTTGGTGATGACTTCAAATAAGTTTAGTCCATGTCAACATCTGATATTTCTGCTGAAATGACTTAATCAATTTGATCTGGGATGACTTTTTCAATTATAAAGCAAAATGTGCACATGTGGCAATCCTCTTTTTTGCTATTCAAAGGAATAAATCTAACAATATGACTCTCCAAAAACATGATGCTTGACTATAAAATCCATTAAAGGTTTCAATTTTTGTTTGAACACATGCATGGAAATATCATGATGATCCAATGATGATTGCCCAGTTAACAAAAATTCTTTTAAATCATCACACATAGGATTACATGTGAATATGATAAAAAAATATGGGCAGCCATATGCGTGAGCATATGTCATTGCATCTTGTGCATATTCATTCATATGCCGTGGACTTTCTGTAAATGTGGCTGGTAATATGACCATTCTTTTTCCAGATTATTGAGATTAACATTGCCATCATTAACAACTGCATCACGTAAATGAATGTAATCTTTGGAATGCAACTTGGTTTGATTTAATCAAATGGATAGTAGTCAATCAGTTTTAGTCTCACATACATATCAACAAAATACTGATAGAACAATTTTTAACACACTAAGATATGATTCTCAGCATTTTCACAAATCAACAATCAATATGGATAGTAATCCATGGCATTGACTTTCTTATTTTCACTCATCTGTTTGTGAATTTCTCAATTTGATGCTAGAATAATATTCATTTTCTCTTTGTATAAATAAAATTAGGTATTGAATTTGTCATATGAGCAATAAGTTTCTGAGACTTGCTGAACATCACCATTTCTGCAATGAAGAATTATATCACATGATCTAGTACTAAAAAAAGAATTATATCACATGAGTTAAATTCTTTGCCAGCTATAACAATTACCACTTTATCAATTGTTAATACACTATACTGTCTTTTGTGTTGTCTGAGAGGTATTTTGTCTGCTCTAACTACAACTTTGTAGTCATCAGCTAGCATTTGTTCAAGGGCAGTTCTGAACCATCAAATTAATTTGTTGTGCGGATCAAATAAGGTTTGTTTTGAAGCAATACTTTCTCATTTAGTGCCCATATTGAATTGAAAATGTTTATTGATTTGTTCATCAGCATTTCCCATGAAATAAATTTTTTGAAATTGGGTATCTGCATTTGACAGGGTTAGTAGTGATCCTGCATGTTAATAAATTTGCCCTTGCACTTTAAATGTTGGTATGTAATTATTGCACACATTATTTTTTGCACCAAACAATGTCATTTGGAAACATGAATTGAACTTGCATATGTCTGCCAAGAATTGTTTTGATTGTCTTGTGTCACCTAATACTAACATTGATAATGGTTCAGGTGGTTAATGTAACTCTGAAGATTTCACTTTTCCACACATGTGGCACATTCTGGTGGCTCATTATTAAATATTAGGGCACTGCAATAAACACATAATTTATCCATTTTTCAAATACCACACATGGATGAAGACTGTAATCATAATTAGCATTTTAATAGAATACACCAAGATTTAAATCAACGTGCAGTATTAGTCTGGATTGAGCGTTACATACTCAAAAAGGTTTCCAGTATTGCTTCCCATTGCTTGTCTGTTTCAGATGAACGGGTTTGAGCAGTGCATACTTGAATGGTACCCAGTCTTTCTTTCTGTTGCTCAACTGTTATAGATAAACAGGATTGGGTATTGTATACTTGAGCAGCTTCCAGTCTTGCTTCACATTGCTCATCTGTTTTATATGAATGGGCTTGAGAAGTGCATACTTGAGCAGTTTCCAATCTTGCTTTCTGTTGCTTGACTGTTTCAGAAAAACAGGCTTGAGCATTGTATACTCAAGTAGTTCCAGTATTGCTTCCCATTACTCATCTATTTCAGATAAACGAGCCTGAGCAGTGCATACTTAAAAATTTTCAAGTCTTGAATCCAATTGCTTGTATGTTTCTAAAGCTTTTGAAACATTTTTTTGCGCTTGAGGTGTTGATTGACCAACCACTTGTCATTTGGGTGGCACAAATAATTTGATAGTGAAAGTAATGCTTTGTGATAACTATTACAAATTAACTTGGAATAAGCTGTTGGAATCCAGGGGATTGGGATGATTGTTGGTGCTATTAAGTCCTGGATTTCAATAATAATTGGCAGGAGATGTTACACTCTCTACTGCTGAGATAAATATTTTAGGGGGTATATGATCACTTTATGTAAAAAATAGAACTTTTGATTATACTGAAATTGATAGACTTTATGAGGTTTTTATCAATAGTCTATGAGTAATCAAGAAGAAAACCCTTTTAATATCTTAATGCTTAGTACTTAGATGTATTGAGGTCCAAAATGGGGAGGAATGAAATTCAGATTAGGCTATGAATACCCAAATTAGGGAATATGAGGTTTGGACCTATTGGAGCTCTCAAAATTTCACCTAGCTTCAACAGGATGGCCAATTATTCTCTTTTCACTAATATCTGTCCCCATGGTCAGCTTATCTTGCATAGACAGCTATATATATATCAAAATTAAATGATAAAAAGTGATTAGTAAAGTGATTGCACCAGGATTTGAACAACAACTTTTATAAAATTTAAGTTTTGAGCCAAAAGCTTAACTGAGTAAGCTAGATTTTTTTTAAACTCCATACTTTATTTAAATAGAATTTAAGGGAAAGTAAGAGAGGAGGGCGAAATACAAGCGATTTGGCCAAGGGTAAAAAGGACCAGGGTTTCATGCCGCTAAAGTTCTAGCACCTCTGACCATTGCTTATTGGCGATCGCCATCACTAGCCATGGTTCTAGCATTGGCGGGCTTACAAACCCATTCAATTCTCAGTCAATTAGAAGCTCCATGGCATGCGATGAGCGATCTGGTGGGGAAAGCCAAATGTGTGGCTTTATAACACCTGGGGATTATGCGCAAGAATTTTGAGATCTGGCGGAGCTGATCAGAGATAATCTGAATGGTCTTCAATACTAAACCTCTGTGATGGGGGTTCTCGTTGCTCAAAACCTTGGCAACGAGCGCACAATGAATTACCCATACACAATAATGGTAAATGAAGGCTCGTAGTTGGATTGGTGCCATTCTCAGGGTTTTTTTAAAGAAAAGGTCCTGTGATGGATGTATACCCAGTGGCGAATGTTCTCCTGATAGGATGTAACGCATCATGGACCAGTATTTTTTGAGCACGGTGCATTCATAATAATGGTCTGCTATGTCTGCTTCTGGTTTGGCGCATATGGGGCATTCTTTGTGCTGGTAGTCTGGCCCACTGTGCTTGCCCAATTTGAATGCCCATTTTTAGGATCCGCCAGGTTACCAAATGCTGTTTGGCCTTAACCAAGCAGGAGTTCAGGCCCAAAATCAACTCCTTCATTGGGTAGTTGGTGTCGTGGCCTTTGGTAGTCCAGTCGTTTAGGATTCATGGACGGGTGGGCAGATTGCGCCCCAGTTTCAGGAGCAGATCCTCATATTCTATCAGCATCAATTTGTACCATATTCTGATTGACTTGGTTGCATATTTATCAGTGATTCAATTACACTCCTCCCAGATTGTTGCAGATTCATTGCGGAATTACGTGCTTTAATGTCCCTCTGAATTTGGTCAGCCTCTCAGTCCAATCGCTCAAATGACCACCTGCCCTGGCGCATAGCCCGATTGCATAGTCACCAGCAGTGTGGGGCACCTTTTTGGGAGGTTATCCATGAGTGGTTCGCCATCCATTCATGTATCAATTGGGGGGAAACCGGCTCTTGGAGGCCTTGGGCTCTTGCCCAGTTCACACCCCATGCTAGGGTTGGGCAGCGCATGTGCGTCTGTGTTAGCTTCAGAAACAACTTCCCCATAAGCACCGGGCATGAGATTCGAAGTCCAGGAGGCCAATGCCTCCTTTGTTCTTTGGTTTTGACAGGGCTTCCAGTGGTATTGGTGCCGCCTTCTCCTTGAACCACAGGAAAGTTTGAAGCATTTACCTGATTTTATTCTCTAAGTTCAGGCTCATTGGCAGCATGTGAGCAACATACCACAACTTTGAGAAGATGAAGATGTTTATTGCCTGCACTTTCTCCTTGAGGCATAGTCTGGCACTTTTCAAGCATGCCATTCAGATCAATAATCTTGATAATACTTCTTGTTCGGTCTCCAGTACCACTGGTCCCTTGTCATTGAAGAGTAACCCAAGGTATCAAACTGTCTGGGAGCTCATAATTGGCATTGTGTCAGTTAGCGGGCTGAAGCTTGGATTGCTGACCCTCATCATTGAGGTTTTTGCGAAATTGATTTTTGCATTTGATGCAAGCTGATAGAGGTTTAATAGTTCCTCAGCGCCCTGGAGGTCAGTTGAGGAGCTTATTCCTACTACTGTATTGTCAGTGAATGCTAGCATCTTCAGTGGCATTTGGTTAGGGTGTACTAAACCCTGGAGCTTTGCTTCCGCTACTTCCAGTAGAATGTTGGCTGCAAAGTTGAAGAGTATCGGTGATATAGGGTCACCTTGGCAGAGACCTTGCCCAACAGGGATTTCGTTGGTTGCACCATCTGCGACCATAACCTTCATTACCAGGCCTGAGTACAGCGTCATTATTTATGCTCAAAATGTGTCAGGGATACTGAATGCCTTTAGTGCCTCATGTAGGAATGACCACACTACTAGGTCATATGCCTTTTCCATGTCAAGGAGCATAAGGTATCCTTGTTTGATGCCCCTCATATCCTGGAGTATGCTCTGGATTGAACCAATGCTGTCCCATATACTACAGCCTTTGATGAAGCCATGCTGGGCACTATGGAGCGTGCGCGGTGCTGTTGCCATCAGATGATTAGATAGTATGCACGTGAGCAGTTTATAATCAGCATTCAATAGTGCAATTGGGCGCTAGTTCCAAAGTTGGCATCTGAGGCCTTTTTGTATAGAAGTACAATTCAGGTCTCATGGCTTTCCGGAATTTGTTGGCCATTGTGCAAACCGTAGTTAAAGAGGGCTTTGAGCACCGGCGCAATGCTTTCTCAGAATATGCTGTATATTTCTGCACACATATTGTTGGGGCCTGGTGCTTTCATTCTTGCAACTCCTTTAGCGCCCAATTAACTTCATTGATAGAGATTTCAGCAGATAGCTTGGCAACGTCTTCTGGCGTACAGCCACCCAGTGTCAACTTAGCCAGGTCAATAAGGGTCTTTGTCACTGATTTGCTCATTTCTCTTTGTTGGAAGATATTGCCATAAAAAAGCTTGCCCTCATGCTTGATTGTTTTGGGGTCTGTTTATACTTCCCCATCTGCTGCCTCCGCTTCCAGTACCCTAGCCTTAGTTCAGATTTCCTTGAGGTGTTTCAGGCCCTCTTTGGTCATTGTCCCCGCTAGGCTCTGATATTAGTAAGTTGCATTGGACCATCTCTCTGAGTCTTGCTTCATCATTATGGACCAATACTATTTTTTGTGTTGTTCAGTACTTGCTCCACCAGTCTTTGCTGTCCCAGTGGGTGAGCCTCAGCTTTTCTAATTTAAACTTCAGTTGCTTCACGGCGGCTGTTTGCTTGTAGGAGGTCGCTTTTTTCAAACTTCATACTACCATGTTTCATTTTTGCTTTGATCTGGGTCCATTGTTCTAGCGGGTCCAACTCTGGGCGGTTGTCCAGATGCGCTACCAGTTGATCCAGTCCCGCCTCAACCATTTGGTGCCAATCCCCGTTCCTCAGCATGGCTGGTGCCAGTTGCCACTAATGGTTCCTTGAGGTTCATCAAGGTCGATCTCCACCCAGATGACCATGTGGTTGTATTCAGCATTTATGCTAACCTTGCTATTGGATGTCATCAGCCTGAGGTCTGATGATATGAAGATGTAGTCTAAACGTGATCCTGACAGTGGGGATCTGGTGGCGTCATATGACCACCATATTAGATTGGCCAGGTCATCATCCTCTTTGTCAATCATTAGGCACATCCCCAATTTGACTAGGTAATCGAGAATCTCGTCAGCTTTACTGTTGGGGCGTTCTCTCATCAGGTATGTATCCCAGCTCACATTCGTCCAACAGTTTAGTTCGCCTGCTATTACAGTCGTCACTTTGGATGGCACTTCCACTAAGAATTCACAAAAAATACAGTTTTTGTGGAGCTTCAGTGGGGCGTAGACTGCTACCACTTGTATGCTCCTGCCAGTGTCTGTTTGTAGCCGTCACTATCAAGATCCTACTAGCATAAGTTTCTTCCACAAATTCCAGGTCTATTTTCTTGTCCATTTCAACTATTGCCACGTGGTCCATCCATAGGGCTTGGTAGCCTATCTGGTGGGACCACGGGTGGTTTTTTGCATTGCAGTTTGAGCTTGGCACCATTTCCTTTTGGTTACCGCTTGTGTTTCTGAAATAATTATTAGGTCAATATTATTATTAGTTTTTAAATGGTGCATTTTCCTCCTCCTCATTTGTATGCTTGAACTGAGTAAGCTAGAGGACTTATTTTAAAATCAAATGGGTTTTTGATTCAAAGTTTTGATTTAGATTAACTTGCCAATTAGCTAAATGACCACTAAACACTTAACAAAACTGTTTAAAATATCAAATCAAATGAATACCAAACTGCTCAGCTGCAACAGTATAGCCTACCATTGAGAATATATAGGGTTGTCACTTTTGTATATAAAACTTTTTATTTTACTATGAAAATAATAATTTTAAAATATAAACCTTTGCAGGCATACACACAACAACTCACCAAAGTTTCATTACAATTGGATGAATGGTATAGGAACACATATGGGACAAACATGCATCATTTATTTATATATATAGACATCCAAAGAATAAATTAGACATTGCATTCAAAGCACTGGCACAAAAAACACATAAACTTCTTTGTTTAGATAATTTATGCTAGGCTGCTTATTATAAATCTAAAAATAGTTGAGCCCAAATAAGATCTTTATTATATGAGTAAAATCCTTATTGATATTATCAATATTAGATTCACAAAATTTTAAGATTATATAAGTTATTAAAACTAAGAATTAAAGGGTATTAGATTATCTGTAACATTATAAGTTAAAGAATTTATAAAAATTATAACTACCTGTTTTTATTTGGACATCAGAAGGGTGGTTAGCCTGGCGGGGTAATTCCTGCTTCCACTCTAGTGCAGATTTTGTTCAACACATGTTCAAAACCTGTACTAGCTATAAAAATCTTGGTGAGGTATATTTGTCCCAAGGTTGACCCACCTTAGTTATTTTTATTTGGACATAGGAGTATAATTATACTAATTAGAAACCCAATTTAATTAACTCAATATTTATAAAGTCTTATAGATTAATATTTTTCAATAAGGGTTAACATATATCTACTTTACAATAGCTCTATTTCTTTTTTTTTAGTACTAGATGGTACAATAGCTCTATTTCTATTATATTATTCTTGAGAACAATATATTTAGATTGAGTCATTAAATTTATTGTAAAATGGTAGGTTGTGTTTAATTTCTTAATTTTAAAGATATTATAAAAAATTATTTTAAAATCATCTATATTGATTAGATAGCTTTTTATATCACCTTAGTTTATATAAGGACTACATTTAACTACAGATTTTTTTTAAAAATACAACTAGTATTGCCTAGATTATATATGTGTATTTATTACTTATAACACTCTATATAGCAAAAGTCTAGTATAACTAAATTAAAAAATAGAGGACATCATGGTCCTCCTACCTTGAGTATATGAATATTAGTACTATCATTAGCAAAACCATAATAAGGAAATCTTTGATTTTTATAAAGTACTGAAAGACTCCTAGTGCATGCAACTTTGCGGGATGAAGGCCTTTAGTACTGCCCCCGTTGCACTAGGGCTGCGCAAATCTAAGCACTACCAAATGTGGGCCTGACCGCAATTTGGGTCTAGCTTGCACTACCCAAAACTGACATATGTCACCCTGTTTAAGTAATGGGCAGACTGCCTTCACCAGCCAGGACAGGCAATATACCTCTCATCAACCTTGAAGTAGACAAGCCTTAATGACCCCCAGGTTTAAGGCCCCTGAGGAGGGAAAAGCTGAAGGCCTCCACTTTGTCACCTGCTTTTTTAATGAAGTTGTGCTCTCTGCCCCTTTTTGTTCAGGAAGCCTTTGAGTCCTTTCAGATAAAATGCAACTTATTGCATAATCATTTTCACTACCAGCTGGCTCATGCTGACTGAACTGGAAGCTAGCCAAGCTTCAGGCTAACTCAGTAAACCATTTCATCTATTGTAGGAAGATGAACAAAAGTGCAGCTAGCCAGAATTGCTTCTCCCTTATCCTGTGTTCTGCACCCATACAACCCCAGATTGTGGGAAAGTTGTTTAACAGGCACCATGCCTCACTTGTACTACCCCCTCCTGCCCATTTTCTCCCCTCAGGGAGTGGTAGACACCCATACAAACAGGTTAGCAAATTCATCACTACCATCCCACACCTCTTTCAAACCACTACATGACACAACTAATGTGCCTCTCTAGGTTTTGGTGTATGCTACTCACCCATATTTCTTAGGGCTTTCTCCAGTTGCACCATTTGGAGGCCCCAGATAGCCTTATCTAGCTCCCATTATAATGAGATATAGCCTGGTACTTAAACTAGCAGCAATTTTTGAATGAGTCATCCATGTTAAAGATTGTAGGTGTTATATATAAGCTTATGTTAAATATAAAAAAACTAAAAACTAGGTAATGACTTCTTTATATACCTTAATTGGTTTATGTTAAGCCTGCAATCTATGTTTACAAAAGCTCAAGACCTATAAGAAATTAAAACTAGTACAAATTAATTTTATTATACTTAAGCTTATTTAAGAAAATGAGGTTTCTATATTACAATAAGGAGGTGTTAAGAAGCATAAAAATCCTTGATGGATCAAAAAGTATTCTAGATAAAAATTGAACACTATATTTCTCTAATGGTAATCTATACACTACATATAATAATAAAACAATATCATATAGTTAACAACCCTTAGATGACTAACATTATTTTTAGCCACTAATTCCTAGGCACGTACTGAAAGCAATCCATATCCAGGTAGTAGCATAACAGCCCTATAATGGTACTTCTGTTAACTTTATTTTGTCCTGTTTTGAGGCTAGGACACATGGTGTATGATGTCTGAAAATATTATAGCGTGAGTTATATTGGGTTTAAACATAATAACTTGCATGTAGACCAATTTTTGTTTTTAATTAATTATTTATTTTTTTAGCACTAGTGGTGCTCAACCCAATAAGGGGAGCTGCCACGAATCCTTATTTGCAAATGAGCCAAACAAAGGGATCATCAAAAATTAAAAAATTCCTGGTATAGCCCCTAGGTTATCAGCCTAGAAAGCCATATCAGAAGGCGAGGAAGCTTTGGGGAAACTTTTGTCCGGTGCCCACTTTAACTGAAAGACCATGGCGGACAACATAGGGGTAGGGGCATCAGTGACATGGGGCATGATGAGGTATAGATGCGGGTTTTCTTCATTTATGAGGCCAGAGGTATCCATCACGTCAACATATTGAGCAAGTTGATGCTCAGTGAAAGTGATGAGAGTTGGCATTCAAGTGAAAGACATAATGCGCTTTTGGGTTTGGGGATAGTTGGGGTCAAAAAGAAAGGTTTTTACCGCATTGATGCAAGCATGGCTCGCACTGAAAGCAAGCTCCTCAATTTCATATTTAGCATCTTCATCGAAATTGGAAGGGAAATTTGGGATGGGAATGCCCTCAACTAGGGGTTCCATCACCCCATGGAGATGCTAGCAGAGGAGGGTGTTGGCAGGGGCAGCTGCGGCTTCCACTGCCATTTGATTGATACTTTTACAATTTGTAAAGCCGCTTTTAGAGTGAAAATGGTGGGGGTGTGAATTGGGGGATCATAAAAAACTTCTCCAATGGGAAATCTGGCTTCACATTGTATGGCCGGTCACTATCATTAATCCAATCGAGACACTTGAATGGATTAAGCTCAGCTAGCGCTGGCCCAGTCACAGGAGTTGGTATGGTGGTGGAACCTGATTGGCTACAAACAGTTGACCATGGCATCTCAGCTGAAACTGTTATAGCTATTGACTCAGGATTCCATAACCCAGCCAAAGTTATTCAAATTTTTATAATTTTAAATTTTGATTGGCTGCTGCTTTTGAAGCAGTGCCAGAATTACCCAAGGGTGGGGGTGGGAAGATCACACCCCATTTGAAACATTGGGGCAAGGCAGCTTCTGAGCAGCACCAGAAGGAGGGGTGACAGAAGTGGTGGAAGTGGAAACCATGGGGCACTTGTGCTTTGAGTGGTCAAGCTTGAAGCACAAAGGGCAGATGGCATGGCCATTTTTGATGCATGCCCAAAAGGATGATCAGGGGCAGACCTGATCATGGTGTGAGGGGGGATCGCGAGATGGGTGTTATTAAATGGGCGGATCATTGCAAAGGTACAAGGGCCTGCCAGATGATCCACCCCATGGGGCACCAGGAACTGCAACATGGGATCTGCGCCATAAATGGCCAAACCCTCCATGAGCTCATGGCAGAGGCATTTGGGGGAAAGGAAGAAGGGCAACCTGGTGAACTGGACCACCAAAGTGGCCTCATCTGGTAGTCAGGTGCAAATGGTGGGCAAAGAAATTTTTTTATAAAATTAATTGCAGCTTGGCTGCTGCTGCTGCATTGGCATCAGAATGGAAGCTGAGGTCAAAATACCCCTTAAAGGGGTGGAAGTCAATATAGCCAACAGTTTTGAAAACCACCGTGGCCATCTTGATGATGGCCACACTTGCATATAGGAAGCGATTCCCATATTTGACCCAGATGCCAAAATGCAAATTGCTCCGTGGGAGCACCGCCTAAGAGCTTGCGAGGTGGTGGGCCAAGTCCTGAGGAGGGACATAACGCCATGTAGCATTGGGAGGGCTAGCAGAGCCTGCCTGTGCGCTCTTTGGTGGCAGCTGAAAGATGCCACCAATTTTTGTTTTTATTAGTTTCACACATATATACTTTTATATTTAGAATTTAAAGATAATATTATATAAGTATAGGTTAATTTTATGACAATATAATAATTTTAAGCAAAATAATAAATATGAAGAATATAATTAAAGTTTTTGCCAACAAGATAGAGCATATTTAAGTGTATATCTTCTCAGCATTTAGTCAGTCCTTAAAAAAGTGAATTTGTTAAAGGCTCTTAAATTGTAAAGCAACTGAGATGCTATAATGGGAAATATTTCATGTCATTGAGTCAAACAAGTGTTATATAGTAGCTTTTCAGGAAAGTGGCCATAGGATCAGGGTTTTTGAAATTGAACTTGTAGATGGATTACTATAGGGATGGTATATTACCCACGTTTCTTAGTATACAATCAATGGTACCTAAAATGAAGGAACTGATAATAATTATAGATTAAAGCACTAATGACTAGCGACAAATAACACTGTTAGACTGCACACAGATAGAGTAAAGAGGTAAATAACGTAGTAATCAACCTTTTATAAAATTATTACCTGTATAATAGAAGATGTAAGGGATTTTGTATTCTCTTATGTGACAAACTTAAATTATTTATATATCGTTATTTCTTTAGAGAATTGAGTAAGACCATTCTAGTTTTCAAGGGAGGTTCATGCTTTCAGAGTGTTCAGCAGTTCTTAAATCTAGTTTATAATGGAGCCGCTTATCAACATTCAGAAATAAAATTAGAGATAAGTTTAAGACTAAAGTAATATTAAAAAGTATACACCTAAATTTACATGATATGATTCCTCCTGAGCAAGGTTGTATTGATAATATAGAAAGCAAACATGCAATATAAAATTTACTTACAAGCATTAAACTACATAAAGAATAAATAGGTGATATCAGACAAGACAAGGTTGCAAAAAGCCCATATTTATTCTACTAAAAGTCCTACTAAACATACAACTAATAGAATCATCTTCAAATATGGTAAAATACTCTTAAAGGCTTTTGAGACTATTAAAGTACATTTCATTGTAAGATAACTCTTAGTCTTTTTTCCTAAACAGGGCTTTTGATTAAAATAAGAATCCCAACAGAGCCCTTATAATTTTTGTCTAGAGGGAGAATACAAAAACCTTTAGTGCTAAAAGATTACCAGGTAATCCTAAGGTTCATTGAGTTTTTTTATAACTTTCTTAAACACTACTGTCCTTTTCTTTTAGTCTGAGGGTTCTTTCATTAGCTTGATAATTTATGTCCATTAAATTTGGTCTATCATAGTGCTTCTACATAACCATAACTATTATATTTTTGTTTTATTGAATCCTAGGCCAAGTCAGGCATCATATGGTTATTTACATCATGAATCTCCCAATCAACTTTATCCTCTGGTTTACTAATATCAAACATAATATTTTGTAACTGAAAAGGTTTTGAGTTCATGATGACATGAGTAACCAAGTGATTTTATAACCTTTATATATATATTTCATATCTTTTGGTTGCACCATTTGTAGAATGTTGTGCAGAAATTTAATTAAACATTAAAGATCACTCGTTCTATTTGTTGATTTCCCTCTATAAATCTGTATAAACTCTTCTTATACCCGCTTTTGTTGGGGCAAAATTTAACCCAAGATAACCTAATTTTGGGTCATTATGGTTCAAGGTGGCACAAAAGGATAAAAATTGGCAAAAATATTGGATCACCTGTGCTATAACTCAGAGAACTTGCTCACCTATTGAAGTTAAATGAGCTCTAAAGTTATTAAAAATAAAAGCAATTGCATTTAGTTTATGATTTTCACCCTATTCTTTATATGTATTAAACTTGCAACTTTCAGTAAAATGGTTAGTTTAATATTATATTGTTACATTCTAGTAAGATATATATACACCAATCCATGTATCAGCACCTGTAAACTATTAAACTCTTATCTGGAGTTAGGTATTTCTGGTACCATTAAATTAAGATACGTTATAGACCCTCTACCACTGCCTCCTGAGTTTGATCCTGGTAATGGACTTTGGGTAGGGGACGATTTTGACTGTGTTGGTTTTGCATGCCAATGCCCCGAACTGAGATAGCAAATAGCAAAGGTGGTCCATGGAGTTCCTGGCCTATCATATGCTGCGCATGGAGGTTTTCTGGGTTTTATCCTCCTTTCCCATTTTCTTCACTTCCCTAATCGGTGCAGTATCATCCTCAGGTCAGCCCACCTCAAATAAAATTTACAAAAAAAATAAATGATACGTGCTCCCTTATTCTTGTCTTTTTGTAAATTCAGGTTTGGTGGTGATTAAGGGTGTATAGAATTATTTCTGTCTTAATTATTAATATTAACCATATAAACAAGTATTTTTAGTTTAAAATAAATATTGGGATTATGGGTGCGTTACCACATATACATTGATCATTTTTGGCCAGGGGACCTGAAGCTCAAGGGTGTTGGATGATGCCTTTGTGCTTCTCTTGGTTGAGAAGTCTCTTTCCAGATACTTAGTATGGAAAGGAATTCCAATTAAAATATACCGACCTAAACTTGAAAGTGAGATAAGAAGAAAGTAAGTTTTATTAGCTGAGTAGCCACAATATAAAGGATATTGTGGAGGTATCTCATTAAAAATCCAAGCAGTCCAAGCTTAGATCTATAGTTTCAAATGAATTGCGTATGCTTCAGCAGGCCAATTTTCTCAGTCAAATAGGCTTCACTTTTCATACTGATCAGGTTTGAATCCTGAGATTAGATTGCACAAAGGGAGCAATAGTTGACCGCATAAGTTATGGTTGATCCCTGAATCCAAGAGTCATTGAATTTCGTCAAGGATTTTTCTGACAGAAGTTTGGACTATATGGTCAAATCAGTAATTGATTCCCATTAGCTGAAAAATACAAATTTACAATTTGGGTAGAAATCTTGACAACACCCCCTCTAGATCTTGGTGTAGGAGGGAAAATGGACGGAGAAAGTGACTATGTATGCGGTTTACAACTGTAAACTGAACAACCTCTACAGTTGAGTGTTTGTTGCTCCATCTGTATATGACTCAGTAAGGCCCCAACCTGTTGGTGCCCAATTTATTTTCACGACCTCCAGGCTGGTGATGGTAGAAAAGGACTAGGTCACCCAGTTGCAGGTGTGTAGAGGTTCATAACTATCATTAAACTGAGAAGTTTCTCTACCAGTTGTAGCAGACAGGTTTTTGGAATCCAGGGCTGAAGTTGGATAATTTCAAATGCAATGCTTCACATAGTAAATTCAGAGCCTTTAGGGGAGGCTTAGTCATGCATACCCTGTACTTTAAAAGGCAGATGAGGATTTCTTCCATAAAACGATTTGAAGGGCGACATCTTAGTTATTTGAAGATAACTAATCCTATAAGCTAGATTTGCACTAGGCAAATATTGGGCCAGTGAAGGGGGTCGATCATAGCAATTTTCTGGAGGGTTGCAGTTAAAGTACCATTTACCCACTCTACCATTCCATTGGTTGCAGGATGGTATGGGGTGGAGAATACCTGTAGGTTCCTGTTATATAATTGGCGGTTTTCCATAGATACACCGACAGATTTTGTACAGGATTTTACTCACTGAGCAATCAGGGCCAACTATATGATGATTGTTGCCCTCAAAACAACAGAATAAACTTTTATCAAATAACCACGGAGCACTTGCTCCCACAACTTCTTTTATTGAATATACTTCATACTGCGGATTCTTCTTATTCCGCTTGTTCTGACCTTACTTAACAACAACCCCTTCTGATCATCTCATCTCACCTAAATTGTAGTGACTTCAGATGCTATGGCTTCTATGGCTTAGTAATTTAATCCACAATATCTCATTGGCTCTGTCAATTCTTAATTCAATCCTTGTATGCCCTTCTGCAAGGATGGCTTTGGTCAGGCCGCCCACCACCAGTTCGGCTAGAGGTCATGTTTGGCCCTCATCATCATGGTGGCATGGGCCTGCTTGACTTCAAAGCCCATGCTGCCAAGATCCTGGGCACCTGGATTGCGGCTGTCACTGCCCCTACGCTCCACTCCCAACACTGGTCCCGCGTGGCCTGCTCCAACTTCTCCCGTGCCTTGGGCCTTAACAATCCATCGAACCCTCACTCCTTGATGAAATACCTGGCTTCACACCCATTGGTCACAGGTCCTCACGGGACTAAAACCCGCTACAAATGAATCCTTCTCTCCATGCGGAGCGCTGAGTGGAGAATTCAAATTAGCGGACACACAGCCCAGAGAGGCAGCCCCTCTCCTCAGTTCACACAAGAGGTTTGGGGGCTACCCATCCAAGATGGCGTGATCCCCACACGGCCCCACGTCCTATCCAGGGTGGACTACCTGGACATGATGGACATCCCTTACTCCATTGATACTCAGAAGACTATTTGGAAATATGCAACCATTCTCTGTTGCAGCCTCAAATCCATTCCCATGTGTGGCGCTGCCTGAGGTGGGTGTACCATATGGCTGAGCGTTCTAACGCTTTACACTCATCCTGCGTCATGTGTGGCCAGTATGGAACGCTGTTCCACCGCATGGAGAAGTGTCCTACCTCTAGAGTGATATGGCGCGAAGTTCAACGTCTGCTTGGCCAGGATTAAACACATCCCTTCAGTCTGTCAAGAGATAAGTTTGCTTTATCAATGGCCTCCCCCCTTCCACCCTCCCTCCATGCTCTGGTGGTTGCAATCGCCATGTGGACTATCCACACGATTGTCTTGGATGTCATCGCAGGCTCCACCCCCACCCTCCCAGATGCTGTCCACAGATTCTGGTCTCATTTGGTGGACCACTTTCAGGCGTGGATATTTGGATACCTCCCACCGCGTCGTTGACAGCTGGTCTCCTCCTGGTTCCCATTTTGGTTCATCAAATCAGGCCCTTTCCTCCACACGTGTTCAATTGTGGCTACGGCCCCCTCACACGTTCCCTCCCCCTCCCCATAGTGGCGTTCCCGCTGGCAACAAGAGAGAGCATCGCTTCTCTGGGGTGCCTTCCCTGTTACTAAGTTTTGTTTCTTTCAGGTCAAATTCAGAAGCGTCCGTCCCAAGGTTGGCCTTCCTCGCAATAAATCGAAATCAGTCAATTCTTAATTCATTAATTTCACAATAACTTAATTTGAGGCGATTTCCCATAACCCAATGTCACCTCATCTCAGGGCGCTTGAATAATAATTACTCATATTGAACTCGGCGGATCCTACCCATTCTGCTATAATGTCTTAGGGCTTATTGTCCAGTCATATCAGAATCGTGACATTACCCCCCCTCTGACTGGATGATAAGGCTCCTATTGCTTATATTCTCGGAGAGACTTGGCATGCACTTGGTTGATGATCTGACCGCTAGTGGGTCTTTGATAGTATATGCATCCACCCCTGTCTTTTCAATGACTTCGAATGGCCCAATCCAGATAATGCCAACTTGTGTTTCTAGCCAAACCCATGTTGGTCATGGAAGAGAACCATATCACCTTCCTTGAACTGCACCAACCCACTATGACCTACCTGATTGGCAGCCTGATCCTGATCTTCTTGGATAAGCTGAAGGAATATGCTTTGGTCTGCAATTTTATTAGAATGTTTGCAAGGTTTGTCAAATAGCGGTGGGGTTCCATTATGCCAGTGTCTTCCACACAAGAATAAAGTAACGCCGGAAGAGCTGGGTGTCGGCCGTATAGTAGTTGGAAGGGACTCTTCCCCATGGCGGAATGGTAACTGATGATATAGGCGAACATGGCAGTGGAAATAAGGGAGGTCCAATCAGATGGTCAATGCGTTACTAATTTTTGTAGGATATTTACCAGAGTCCCATTCACTTATTTGACCACTCCATTTGATTTGGGGTGGTATGGTGTCATTAGAACCCCATGGATACCCATAAGCTCATTTAGTTTGGGGAGGATGTGCGAGGTGAAGTTAGTTCTGTTGTCAGTGAGAATAAACTGAGGGCATCCATGTCACTGAATAAGATGCTCCATCACGAACTTGGCCACTGTAACTGCCCCCAGATCTCATATTGCCCTTACTTTGACCCACTGGATCAAGTGGTAGATAGCCACAATAATGTACTTACACCAGTTGGCTCCTGTTGGCAAGGGACCAATGACATCTAGGGAAACAGTATGCCAAGCAAAGTGTGGTTTCACTTCCTGATATGAAAATTATGGCGGAATGGCTTTTCCACTTGGCACTGATGGGAACAGGATATGGTTTTGAGAACATCAAAGTTCATACTTTCCCAATAGTACCAAGGGCGCAACAACTCCATTGTCTTATGCACCCCACCATGTCCGACTGACTTATGGGCGCTCATAATTATTTCTGGCCAGGCTGAGGGTCGCGGAAAATTCACTGTAGAATCGCCAATCCACTTGTAAAGTCCCTATTCCATTGGAAGGTATTTGCTCTCATTTCATTCAATGCTTTGATCACTTAAGGGTAGTTTGTCATTGTACTTCTGACAGATCATTTTGCCAAACATTATATCACTTACATCCACCATAACTGCAATTATTAGCAATCTCGATAAACAATCAGCATTTTGGTGTTTTGCTCTGGGCCAATAAAGAATTTCAAAATTGTATGCCTGAAATTTAAGAGCCCATTGGGCCAGACGCCCTTCCAGTTCTTTCAGATTTTGTAACCAGCCTAGTGAGGCATGATCTGTTACAACTTTGAATTTCACCCCATGCAAATACACCCAGAATTGCTTATAGGCGTAGATCACCGCTAAGCGCTCCCACTCAGTCACAGTATAATTGCGCTCATGGCTGTTCAAGCTATGACAGCAATATGCTACGGGGTGCTCCTCCCCTTCCTCATCTTTTTGGGATAGGACCACCCCCACGAAGGAAAGGGATGAATTTATCTGAATGATGAACTCCTTTTTGAAGTTAGGATAGCATAACACCGGTATGCTGCTCAGTGCCGTTTGAAGCATATCAAAAGCGCGTTGCTGCCGTTCCATCCATTCAAAAATGGTGTCTTTCCTTAATAACTTGAATAGTGGGCCCCTGATACAGCTGAAGTTAGGGATGAAGCGCTGGTAGTATCTGACCATTCCCAAAATAACCTGTATATCCCGCTTGCTGTTAGGTGGAGTCATTTCTCAAATAGCTTCCACTTTGGCTGAGTGAGGTCTCAGCCCTGTGGCATTAACCACAAGCCCCAGGTACTCCAGCTAGTCCTTAAAGAAGTGGCATTTCCGTGGTTTATTTTTATATTGGCCTCAGCAAGCTGACGGAATACAGCTTCTTGATGATTGAGGTGTTCAGAGAAGGTTTGAAAGAAAACATTAATTTCATCAAGGTATACAAGGACACATGACAGTTTTAAGTCCCCCAGAATAGTATCCATTGCTCGTTAAAAAGTAGCTGGGGCGTTACAAAGCCCTTGCAACATCAGAGTTGGTTGAAATAAACCTTTGGAAGTAATTAAGTGCACTTGTCCTGCTCTGCTAATGGCAACTGAATTTGCCAGTGGCCCAAGACCAAGTCCATAGCCGAGAAGAACTGAGCTTCTCCTAGCCAATCCAAAGCGTCATTAATCCGCAGTAAGGGATAGGAGTTCTTTTTTGGTGATGCTGTTGAGCTATTAGTAGTCTATTACTATGCAGTTGGTGCCGTCCTTCTTTTTAATAATCAGAATGGGTGAATCCCACAGACTCTTGGATGTTTCAAGAATCCCTTGCGCTAATAGTTTGTCAATTTCCTCAGTTAATACTTCTTCTGCCACCTGTGATTGTCAGATTGGCCTTGGCCTGATGGGAGGATGATCTCCAGTGTCCAGCCTATGAACCACCCCCCGTGCACATCCTAGATCATGGTCATTGACAGCAAAAATCCCTATATATTTTTGAAATAAAGCGATTGCCCTATCCTTCTATGGTTTCAACAGCCCCATTAACTTGTCACGGGATACAACAGTCATTACATTGAGCGGTGGGTTGAAAGGCAGATCAAATTCCTCCAGAGACCCAAATTCATGAACTGAAAGAACCTCCTTAATGGGGATTAAGTGTAATTATGCCACTATCTGGTGGCGGTGGATTTGCAGTGGTACCGTTTGTAGATTTGCAAGTAAAACTTTGATCTCCCCTTGCCCTGGTAACAGTATGCCTGGGCCAGGTGGGGCTCAAACCATGATTGCTGATATGGCCCAATATTTCCCTGTAGAGTCCATCAGGATATTAACTACCAACTCAGTGTTCCATATAAACTTGATACCTAGATGGAATAGATATAGATTCAGCCGCTCTAAGTGGCAACCCTTAATATTCATAAATCTGTTGAGGAAGGGCCTGGGTTTTGCTCTTTAACTGATGGTAGCATATGGAATTACTCCATCAATATAAGCTAGATTGATAATCCCCATATAAACTGGATCATTTGGTACTCCGCTAGAGGTGAAGTGAATTGGGATTTACTGACACAATATTTCAAAAGTCTCATCTGTCATATCAATAACAGCCCCATAGTGTCGCAAGAAGGCGGTTCCAATCAGCAGATCATAATTTCTATTTGGTAACACTATAGATGGGGCTACCACAAATAATAGAACCAAACTGCAACAGAAGTGCACTGTATGCTCCCTCAGAGATTGTGTTATCCGCTTCAGCAGTCCCATATACCACCCGATGGTCCATGTCCAGTTTTAATGACAACCTAGCCACCAACTTTGTGGAGACTATATTGACGGGGGCACCTGTATCTATGATGGCATGGACTCAGGCTTTAGCTATAACCAGGTCACAGTAAGTACATTCAGAATAGGATTCATTTTGACTGTTTATAACATGGACATTCATGGCAGTTCTGTTTCCTGAAAACCCATAATCCCCTCACCAATCCTGTGATATTGTTTGATAATAGTGTTGACTGGAAGAGCGACGCTTACTGCTTGCAAGAAAGGTGCATCAGAGGAGGGGTCTAACTTTTCAGGTGAAACCTGGTTAAACATTTGGCAAGCATATAGCTCAACTTGCAACTGGTACCCCTCTTTCATCATAGCCAAAGACTGCACTCATGTCAAAATATTCACTTCTCCAACTGGCTGCTGATATAATACTGATGCATCAGCCAAGGGAGCTTCCACTGAATATTCTAAAGTGGGTTCAGGTGGGACGTTTGGGATTGATATAGTGGAGGTAGAGAGTCCCATCTCTACTCCGCTCTGACTTTTCCCTGGCAGTACTGTTCTGACTGTACACAAGAGACTTGTTGATTGGGGCACAACTGGGCCATGTGCCCTTATTGACTGCATTTTAAACAGCTAACCCCATAGGGCCCACATCCCCGATTAATACAAAACAAGCCACATCGAGAGTTGGGCTGAACGTGATAAGTGGAAACAGGGGTAGGGTAATAATTGGGCCGGTGACCATAAGCAGTTATGAGGCGGATGTTAAACTGCTGCGGGTAGCTTGGTGGAATGTGAACTGGCCTAGCAGAGTTCCCCAATTAAGATAATTCAGCAATTTTAGCAGGATGATCCCAATTGGTATTAGGTGGAGGGAAGTTGGCAGATATATGGTGCAGAAACTGAACAATTTTAAGCAATGGTACATCTTCATCCAACAGTGAGGCCATAACGTTATGTAACTCAAGGTATGGCTTTACAGCAGAAGTCACCACAATAAATATGTATGAATTGGATAGAATTCCAGCCCCAATTAGAATGTAAGCTTTCACCATAAATAGCTCAGCAAACGCAATTAGGGTCTCATTCCGTTGAAACTTGATGGTCAAAAATTTGGCCTTCCACTGGGACATTTTTGCAGGTCCACTGAACAACTACATCACCGTTTCTTTGACATCTTGGTATGTAATAGAACTTCTGGAAAGGTAACAGATGACTTGATTTGCACTTCTAATGTCCAAAGTAGAAATCAACAGCTTTAATTTCTATCGATCTGAGACACCTTCAGTTGCAATTTTAAATTTCTTAAAAACCTAGGAATATTCCCTTTTTGATCGAATGGGGGCAGCTTGTTACAGCAAACTACTGGAGAAGCTCATCTCGTTTTTTCAGCACAGTGTCTAAAGTCAGTTTCAGTTCCACATAGGCAACCGACCCAAAGTGATGAGTAAACTCTTTATAAACGCGACATTGATGCAACATAGCTGGCAACTGAGGTTTTATCATATACATTTGATCAATGGGACCCCTGTAGTGAGCACCACTGTTATAAAATTGGCGGTTTTCCATAGATATGCTGATGGATTTTGCACAGGGTTTGACCCACTGAGCAATCAGGGCCAACGATATAATGATTGTTGCCCTCAAAACAACAGAATAAACTTTTATCAAATAACCACGGAGCACTTGCTCCCACAACTTCTTTTATTGAATATACTTCATACTGCGGATTCTTCTTACTCCTCTTGTTTTCAACTTACTTAACAACAACCCCTCTTGATCATCTCGTCTTGCCTATATTGTAGCGACTTTGGATGCTATAGCTTCTATGGCTTAGTAATTTAATTCGCTATATCTCATTGGCTCTGTCAATTTTTCATTCATTAGTTTCACAGTTGCCTAATTCGAGGCGATTTCCCCATAACCCAATGTCACCTCATCTCAAGGCGCTTATATAATGATTACTCATATTGAACTCAGCGGATCCTGCCCATTCCGTTATAATGACTTAGGGCTTATCATCCAGTCATATCATAATTGCGACAGTTCCCATCATTTTAGCTAAATCTTTCACCAGCATAAAGTGGAAATTTAGCCCATTATTGGAAAGAATGATGTTAGGGCACCCATGTTAGTTGATAATCCAATTATATAAAAACGTGGTGGTAGCTTTTTGAAGCTGAGGGTAGAGATACTGCTTTGATCCGCTTAGTTAGATGGTCCACGGCTAGTAGGAGGAATTGATGACTATTGGAGGCTTGGGGGAGAGGTCCCACAACATCAATGATAATAGTATGGAATGGTTCACAGGTGAAATACTGGATGTTGAAAATGAGGATTAGGCTAAGCTTGGCTTTTACATACTAGCCAGGACTCTAATACATCCTAGATTGAAAAAAGCGTTCTTTCCCATATCATTGATTTTTAAGCCACTGGTAGGTTTTCTGAATTCCCTCAAGTCTGACTTGCTGATGTCCCTGTAATATGGCGTTGGTTTGAGCCAAAGGTTGTACATAAGGCACCCACTTTTAGACACAAGTTTACATAATTGGCTATTCTCAACTTGAAGATTTACTAATCTCTTTTCTAATTCCTTTTGAATGGTCAGGGATTTATCCTTCCATAAATGCAATTGGGTTAGGAGGTCATAGAGCTGATCCTCTTCAGGACCAGTTAAAGTATATATGGGAAGCCGAGATAGGCAAACCACATTTTGGTGTATGGGTCCTGGCCAGCGGGATAATAGAAAACTCATAGTTTCAAATTTTTAACTCTAATTGGGCTAATACCTGTCAGGGTCCTTCATTTGCTGTAGAAATATAAGGAAGCAAGATTGTTAATGATGGTGAAATGCTTCCCATACAAATAAGGTCATGATCTTAATAGCCAGTAAGACTACCAACCATTTGAATTCCATAACGCCATAGTTGCGTTTGGCTTTAGATAAAGTCTTGCTATAGTAGGAGATAGAAAGGTCTACTAAGTTTTTATCATGCTGAGATAGTATAGCTCCAACGGCAATATTGATAGTATTGGTAAAGAGGTGAAAGATAATTAATATTAGGTTGAATAAGTACAGGAGAGTGGGAGAGAGAGACGCGTAGCTGGTCAAAGGCCTGCTGTTGCTCTTCTTTCCACTAGAAGGTATCCTTTTCTTTAGTGGATATACTAGAGGCTCGGAGATGTCTGCAAAGTGGGGGATAATTGGTGATATTATCCCACCATCCTAAGAAAACTTGTACAGCTCAGAGATTTAGGTGGGTCATCTTAGCAAAGGCCAAGACCTTTTCATCCATCAGGGATATTCCGGCTTTACTTATCTTATGGATTGAGATAGTGCTAACAACACAGCAAGAAAGACAATCACCCAAAAAATCCATCTCACTCTGAAAAAAGGACATTTTGACGGCTTTAGTTTTTTGAAATTGCCATAACCACTGAAAGTCTTGCCTGAGGCGATCTAGATGCTCATTTAAAGTTCTTGAAAAATAATAATATCATCAAGATATACTAGCACACAGGAGCATTTTAAGTCGCTTGAGAGTCCGTCCATGGCGCGTTGGAAGGTACCTGGGGCGTTACATAACCCCTGGTGAATTTGAGTGGGCTTAAATAGTTCTTCAATTGAGATAATAACGCATTTTTCATGATCTTCAGGTGACAAATCGACTTGCCAGTACTCACTGGCAAGATCCATACATAATAAATAGTGGGATTCTGACATCAAGCGTAAGGAATCATCTATACACAGTAATGAAGCTGTCTTTTTTGAGTGATAGAATAAAGGTGGCGATAATCCATAACACCACGGTGGCCACCATCCTTCTTCCAAATTAGTAAGAGTGGAAGATCCCATGGGCTTTAGAAGGTACTAATAACCTGGCCTTCAACAGTTGATGTAACTCTAAGGCCACTTGAGCTTCCTCACTTTGGATTTTTGGTATGGCCAGGATTTAATTGGAGGGTGAGCCTCAGTCTCAATTCGGTGAATTACCACAGAAATTTTCCCATAGTCACTTGTGCCCAAGGAAAAAATATCGCCATAGTCCTCAAGGAGGTCTTTGACATTCTGGCGTTCGTTAGGGGGGAGATTGTACCTAATTTTACTTTCATATAGAGCTATGATAGGTAGGGGATCAAATCCTAATTCTTATAATGATCCAAAACAACTAACATAAACAATATCTTAATGGGACATAGTTTTTCATAAGCAATAGGGGAATGTCAAAGGACTTGGAAAAATTCAGTTGTTAAGTTCCATTATAGAATAGAGATAGATTTCCCATAATCAGGATCCAAAATCCCCAGGCAGGGTAATAATTCATTGATGAAAGGGTTTAAATGTACACTAAGCTCCAAAATTTGGTTAGGAGGGGTGAGAATCTGGATCTCTACATCCACGATAACTTGTGAGCCAGAGGGTATTGTGATAATATGAGGGACATACAGAGGGATCCACTCTTCAGCATCAACAGCCTCCAGGGGTAATTTAGTTTTCCCCCTAAAACTGGGTATTCAACTCTGTAAATGGAGGACGAGTATTCAAGGAGGCATGTCCGTTTTTGAGGCTCCTTTACTTTTGACGTGGAGTTCAAATATTAATGGAATATGATGCCCTAGTATTGATGGATACTCTTTCTTATGGTTGATGATGCAATTGAATTCCCGCATCAATTGGACCCCGTTAAGCAACTTATAAGTATCATTTTCTACTGAAA